>PVKU01000831.1:0-133034 GCA_004027475.1 Anoura caudifer | reverse complement strand
GTATCTTGGGCAAGTCAGTTAACCTTTCCGAGACTCAGTTTTCTTATCTGTGAAATGGTGCTTTAACATTCATGGAGTTAGAGGAGATAATGTGGGTGCAGAGCTGGGAGCAGAAGGATAGTCGTGATACTCAGCTCACCAGTCGGTAGCATCCTTGGGGGTCCCCCGACCGCCCCAGCCGCAGTAACAGCCGTAGAAGCCATACCCCGTCAGGGCGTCCTTTCCCGTCACCTCCTCAATCATCGACTTCAGTTCTAGGAGGCCTCCCAGCGCAGCAGGCACACCTGAAGGACGTCCGGTCCCCAGATGAAACCCAGGCCCACCTGCTGCAGGCCCGCTCTCCCAGCATGCCCCTGCCCTTCCCCCCACCCTGGGGCTTGGTGAGGGGGCAGAGGTCTCTTCTTTTATCCTCTCCATTAGTGGGACAGGGACAAGGAAGGCGAGGGCAAGCAGTGTAGGGAAGCGGTTCCAAGTTTGGACTCGGAGACTGAGCGAGCCTGGGTCCAGACCGCAGCCCTGCCAGTAATTCACAGCATGACATTGCGTGGGCCACTTATCTCTCAGAGCCTCCATTTCCTCAGTTTCCTAAAATGTACGCCCAGCTCTTAGAGTTGTGAGGAGGTTAAAATGAGATAAAGGGTGTGTTGTGAATTTCGAGCACCGTGGCAGGGGCGTGCCAAGTGGCCGGAGGCAGGAGGTGGAATTGACATGGCATCTGCAGGAAGCCAGCCGCCCCGCCCTCCTGCCTCTCCCTCCTCCCACTAACAGCACCATTCGGAGCACAGGGCTCTGCGAGCAGGATGGGCCCCCGAGAGGTCACTGAAGCCAGCTCCCTCATCTTGCAGACCGGGAAACTGAGGCGCAGCGGGGAAAGGTGGCTCACCCCGCAGCACACTCTGAGCCAGAGGCTCCAGGCCTCCTGCTCCACCTGGAGTCCCCAGGGGTCTGGTGATCTCAAAGAGCAGGACAGCCTGCCAGGGGGTTCAGGGGAGGCCTGAAGACAGACCCCTGTGCTGTGCAGGCACCGCCAGCTGGGAGGCGGCGGCACAGGGGTGAATAGAAGCCTGGACAGGCCTGAGGAGAGAATGACCAGGGACCCTGGGGTGGGATATTTCTATAAGGTGATTGTTTTTAATTTCAGTTTTGTCTGCCTCCTGCTTTGATCTCAATACCACATGTTCTCCATGTAGCACAGCCCTACATGTCGCCTGGGACCCCACCACAGCCCTGCAGGTGGGCTGTCAGCAATGTCACGGACCAGAAAACGGAGGCTGGGAACGGCCGAGACCCTGCCGATATCCACATAGTATGTGCTGGGCCCTGACTCAAACTTAAGTTCTACAGACTCGGAGACTAGTCTCCTTTCCACTACCCTATTGTCCCTAGAGGGTAGAAGGTCACAAGTTCAAAGGCCATGGGGCCAGCACTTACCACAAACCAGGAGCCAAGCCAGCATGAGGAGGCCCTTCATCTCTGAGACTCTGGAAAAGAAAACACACCCCATGACCTACTCACCAGGAGACATCCCCATGGCCCATTCCGACCCTACCCCTGGCTTCCCATCCAACCCGACCTTCTCATGTTGGTCAAAAAATAGGCAACTCCAGTGAGAACAGATGAGGCAAACACCTCAAGGACTTGACCCAATGGGTCTCTGTGGGCAGAAGGACATTTGTGGGGTATTGTCCCCTTTAGAGAGGGGAGAGAACTGTCCCGTCACAAAGGCACCTGTCCACAAACACCCCCGACACAACTGCCCCTTCCACAGAAAGTGGCTAACAGAAACCCGAGGGGCAGGTGGGGTCCCTCAGGGGGCGGAGACTTGATGGCACGAGTGAGGGGCAGGAACAGACGCAGCTGGACAGGGTGCTTGACGAAGGAGGTGGCGGGGAGACAAGAACCCCAAACAGGGCTGGGAGGGAACCAGGGAAACTGATGGTGTTAAGTCTCATCTTCCTTTTTCTCACAGTGTGGAGAGCCGGTTCAAGGCTGTCTTCTCTGCTCTGCTGGGGTTGGTTTTTTTGTGTGTGTGTGTGTTTTTTTTTAAGGTTTAATTTATTTATTTTTAGAGAGAGGGGAAGGGAGGGAGAAAAAGAAGGAGAGAAACATCAATGTGTGGTTGCCCCTCAAGCATCCCCTACTGGGGACCTGGCCCGCAACCTAGGCATGTGCCCTGACTGGGAATCGAACTGGCGACCCTTTGGTTCACAGGCTGGCACTCGATCCACTGAGCCACACCAGCCAGGGGTCTGCTGGTGTCCGGAGGGCAGAAGCTGGGAGGATTCACCCCTGTCTCCCAGCACTGAGCACAGCACCCATCCCAAAGCAGGTGCTCGAGGAGGAAGCAAGGGCACACCTTACGTGATGCAGCTTTCAGGGCCTTGTTAGGGCTTTTGTGGGTCCCAAGCACTTTTGCTTTCATAGTCCTCCTTCTCCAAAGAAAATTCTTTTTACGGTATATTTTACAACTGCATTGGTATAAAAACAAATGCAATTCATGCTGGATTCACTATCGTTATTTGCATTTTTTTCTTCAATGTTAAAAGAATTTAAAACAAACATTTTCATGGGCCCCAGGCAGGGCACCGCAATAAGTTGACCCTGGGCACCCGTGAGCGCTCTGAAGGGCAGGCATCATCGTTGCCACTTTACTAGTGGAGAAATGCAGGCTCAGAGAGCTCAAGGAACTTGCCAGAAGTCACATAGCTAGTAAGAAGTGGAGGCAGGGTTCAAACCCAGGTCTCAAGCCCCCACGATGCACCACACAGCCCCCTCTCCCTGCAGGGGTGAGCTCTCCTTTGAGCCATGGAGCTCTGTCCCATGGACTCACAGGCCCCAGCTGGCCTCCCCAGCAGACACATGAATCACTGGCCTACAGTCCAAAAAAAAAAAATCACATCCAGATGAGGAGGAAATTCCATGCGTCTCGGGCCAGTGCCTGATTCTAACTTGGCCTCTCACAGGGTGCTTTACCAGTGGCTGCCTGCTTCCCTTCCCTCTCTCCATCCCGAAGTCCTCATTCATCTGCAGCTGCTCAGCTGGCCTGTGGTCTGCCACCGTTTCTGCTCCAGTGCCCTGCCATCTCTGATCCCTTCTGCGGTCACTTCTGCCCATGCTCTACCCAGAGCCTCCAGCCCCTCCCAAGGCCTGGCTCCAAACCCACAACCTCCAACTCCAGGGCTCCTGGCTACTGGGATGGCCTTTTCATGCGGCTCCTCTGAGTTCCAAGAATATTCCTGAGGGTTCTGTCCACCCATGGCCTCCGCTCTGAGGGCTCTAAATATCCAAGCCAATGGCCGTAGACCCTACCCCTCCACAGCAATCTTTCTCACAGCTTCACGGGGCTGTGGCAGGAGGAAGATGCCAACGACCGTGTACTGGACACCTACAGTGGGCCAGGCACCACCCGCTGCCTCTTCAAACCTGCCAATGACCATGGCAAGAGCGAACTGTTAGACCTGCTGGCATAGCATCTGTCCCTTCAACAGTCACTTGCTGAATGAGAGAACACCACTTGTGAATTTTACAGAAAAGGAAGTTGAGGCACAGGAAGGGAACGGGAGCTGCCCAAGGATTCAGCCCAGGAATGCGGCTCAACTCCTTTGACCGACCGGGCTCCGCTGCCCCGGAGCAGCCTCTGCGTAGTAACCACGTTGCTCCTTCTCTATGTCTTAGGGTGCTTTGACATGCTGGGGGCCTTGCTGGGCTGGGAAGAGACGGCCCCTCCCAGGACTAGCTCATTCCTAGAGATAGCCAAAGACAAACCGACCGATCCTAAACTGCCTTGCCCAAACTCTTCCTTTATTTAACATTCTGGCTCCCAGCCAATATTGCCTTTGCCCGACATCACCCCAGGGCCACCGACAGACCACAACCCGCCCCCTCACACTGTCCTTCCCTGCACTCTGGATCATACTCTCGCTCATTTCTTTTGCCTCCTGATTGACCCTGGTGCTTTCCGAGCAGCCTGCCTGGTGCGGAGTTTTCCCGACTCTTGGAAACCGTGAGTAACAAACTATCTTTTAAATGGTGCATCTCCTATTGGCCTCATCATACCTGAATAAGACCAAAACCGCGGTGCATTTTAGAACACCGTGGGACACGGGCTGTGGATGTGAGTGGAGGCCCATGCAAAGGGTCTGAGAGAACAGAAGTTTCCCAGAGGAGCTGGACAGGCGGAATGGACGTCAGCGAAGCCCAAAGCAGATCCCCAGGGGAAGGGTGTGGGGCTGGCTATTTTTGTCAAGCGGCCACAGGGGACAATGAGTGTGGCCAGGAGATAATTTCAGAGTGGAGCGGTGGCTGCGGTCAGGAGAGATAGGGACAGTGGAGACAGACGGTGACAGAGCACGACAATGTGGGAGCCGGGGAGCGGCGGGTCGCTGGACAGGCTGATCCTCCAAGTCCACATGCAGTAGCGCCCCCCTGCACCCAGGACCCCCTCAGCTCACGTCCTCCAGCCGGAAGGATGAACAGTCCCAGACCCCACTCACAGGAGGCACATGAGACCTCCCTGCCATCTGTGGGGCCAGCACTGGAGGGCCAGGTGTCCCATCTGACAGCCCCTCTCTGTGCCTGCCCCCGCCACCCCCTCAGGTAAGGCAGCCCCCAGAATGAGACTCCTCACCAGGGAGACGGCCTCTGCTCGTTGTCCTTGTCGGGCCTGGAGAAGATGCAGGGGTTGGGCTCATCTGGTTTTAAGGGCTCCCCTGCCTGCCTCTTACTTCCTCCGATCCCCACCCCCTGGCCAGCTCCAGAATTCCTGGTACTCACGTAGGAAGCCCAACTTCTCCCCTTTTGACCCCTGAGGATTTTCCCCCCCCTCGGTGTTCAGAAGCAGCTATTTCCTGAAGGACATCATGGGGCCTGGGTGGGTTTTAGGAGGGATAGTGACCTCAGCCTGGCTGGCCCAGCCCCAGTCCAGAGTTCTCCTCCATCCAGAGCTGGAGATCTAGAATCCTCTTCTGAGTGCAGCCGCCCTCCCCACTCCCACCGCTCCCCCACCTCCGCCAAACCAGGGTCTCTGTCAAGGCCTCCAGCCCACGCTCCTGCTCGAATTTCACTCTGTCCCGCTGGGCCTCATCCCAGGGACAGCCAGGCGGCACCACCTCCAGCCTCTGCCCCGTCCTCTTCCTGTTGGTCCGTATCTGCCAACCCCAATTCTCTCTGTCCTGGAGTCAAAGCAAAATGTTGTCTCCAAGCCCAGCTGGCACCTTTCTTTGCCCCAAACTCCCTTCCAAATCCCTGCATTTCCTCCCTCTGAGGAGAAACTGCCACCTTGCAGTTAAAGAGTGTGAGCTTGGAGTCCCCCCACGAAGTAGCTGCGGGGCCCCCGGCAAGTCACCACTCTTCTCTGTTCCTGTGACACGTGAGGATAATGACCCCTGGCCGCCCGAGGGGCTCGTGGAGAGGAATGGCCTATAGAAAATGGGACCAAGTGGGGAAGCGTGCGGCTCAGCAGTTAACATCACAGCTCCAAGTTGTGGGTTCCAGTCCTGGTCTCCCCACTACCAGCTGTTTCACCTCAGGGCTGCGGGTAGTTTTCTTGCCTACAGTTGCTAGGATTAAATGACTGAATGCATTTGTAACAGAGCAGTGGCAAAATAATGCTAACAAATAATAACCCCCTGGGTGTTCTCACAAGGACACGGGGATCTGTTATTATTCTCCGTTCTCCACTCGTGTTAACCCCCATGTCCCCATCCTGACCTCCACTTACACACACTTTTCCAAGAAGACGTGGGTGCACCTGCCCTCCTGTCCTAAAAGCCCCTCCTTCAGGCCCTCCTGAGCCTGCCTCTTCCTGGGACCCAACCATAAGCACCCCACGAACCCCAGGAATTCAATTGAATATAAAACATACCCACTGAGTGTCTGCTACATGCCTGGCGCTGCTGGGGACCCACAGTGAACAAAGAGACCCAGCCCCCACAAGCCCCCTTCTGGTTGGGGGACACGGAGAATAAAGGCATCAAGCAAATAAATATACAGCATGTCCAGGGGCAGCAACTGTGGTGGCAGATTCCTCTGTTCTGCATTTTTATTTCACTTTTACCACCACCAACTCCTTCCTGTGCCCGAGGGCACAAAACTCCCATCCTAAACCAAATAAAAGGAAGCCGAAAAAGGGAAAACATTCCTAGCCTCTGCTGACCTCTCTTCTGCTTTCTCTTTCCTCTAAAAGCCCAATCTCTGGACAGAGAAGCTTCCACTTGCTCATTGCCTGCTCCTTCCTGAATCCTTTGCTGCCTGGTTTTGGCTGCGTCCCTGAGCCAGGTCTCAGGAATCCCCCAGATCCTGGTGTTGCCCAAGGCCTGGGCTTTACCCCCTCAGTTTCTTGGGCTCTCCATCCTGCTGACCATCAACTCCTTCTCAAAACTCTCTCTCCCCTGGCCTTCGAGAGGCCGCTGTGACCTGCCATCTGCCCTCCTGCTCCTCAGCTCCCATCTCTGTTGGCCCCCAAATGTTGGTGTTTTCGGGGTGGGGGTCAGCTCCCTCTTTCTTCATCTCTCCTGGGCTGAGCCCATCTGAGGTCAGGGATTTGGGTCTTACTTCCATGCAGAGTCCAGGAGCTTTCACTGGCTGAGCAGCCCCTGGCACTAGCTCTGACTTGATAACACCAGGTGAATAAGTGATTGAGTAAATGAATAGAAAGCACAGGGTTGGGTCAGACAGAAGTGGATTCAAACCGAGGCATCACCTCTGACTGCCTGTGTCCCCTCTGGCCTCTTCGGGTCTCAGTCTAACCCTCTGCGAGGCAGGACAGTAATAAAAGCTACGTCGTGTGGTGGTTTTGATAATCCAATGAGATGAGGCGGGCTGAGGGGCTCCGCATGGCGCCCGGCACCCAGCAGGTGCTCAGTGAGCCACAACAATGGTAAATATTACTGCGGTTATGTCTTTCCACTGAACTGAGGGGAGGTACTGTAACTGCCTCCTTTCTTTACCCCGGCACTTGGCACATAGCAGGTGCTCAGTTAGGTTTGCTGAGTGAATACGTGACTCTCAGGTCTAGCTTTCATACTTACCCCATTGCGCCAGCCTACACTTCTAATATGATTTGAATTATTATCAAATTTAAATATTAGGCATGTATTTGAATATCAGGCAGGTATTTGAATTTTAATAATTATACTCTAATTAAAGTTATATTAATTATATGTTTAAGTGAATATCATTAAAATTCAAATACCTGCCTGACAGTCTAGATCAGTGGCCCACAGAAACCCCAGAACTAAATTTACTGTCTCCCCCACAACCCAGCCCCTTTCAGCTCCCCTCTCTCTAGTAACGGATCCAGTCCTTAACACATTATCTATTAAAATACCCCCACCAGAATAGAAGACTGTTGAGGCCAGGAGTCTTCTCTGATTCATTTCTGATCCCCGCACCTAGAAATATTTGTGGAATGAAGTAAGGATCCCATAAACATGCTTGTTCTCTGGCACTTGCTGTGTCTCTCTTGTGTGGGCTCATCTCTGGGCTGAACCCCACTGAGGGCAGCCACAGACACCTGGCCAGTTTCTGGCCCTGGAACCCAAGTTACCGAAACATCCACTGGCCTCATCAAATTTTTTGATGACCCCCAGGAGGCTGGCACATAGAACAGGATTGCCTTGGGGCTCACTGGCAGAAAGTCTCCGTTGAGTTCTCCTCCTCCAGGAAGTTTTCCCTGATTGCTCCTTCCACATGAAGCTTGCCTGGCTCTGGAATGTTATAGAACTTATCACACATACTGTCTACTCTGACAGTATAACCCCCTTTCTTTGGAGGGGGTTACAAAGTTGATTGCTCAGAGAGGAACAAAAGAGAAACTCAGTACTCAGTAAGTGTACAAGTTCACATGAAGTTCAGCATTTGTGATTGTTACTATTCACAAAATCTTGTGGGCATTGCGAGCCTACTCGGCAAGTAAGGAAACTGAGGGGCAGGAGGTAGGTAGTCTTCCCAAGGCCACACAGCTAGTCAAAGGTGGACCCAGCACCTTACCCCTGACCTATTTGTCCCCGAAGTCCATGGTCTTTCCACTACACGAAGGGGTTGAGATGCAGTAAAGACATAACGATTGGGATTTTCACCAGAAATCTGACCAAAGTGTCACATGATTTCTTAGACAAAATGGAGAAGTGAAAGCTGAGTTAACTGTTACTGCTCATAACTCCCAATAATTCATCGCTTGGTGAGTGGAACCAGATCTTTGGGGATAAACTTTCTGCCTAGGGCTACACGCAGCCCTGGAACTGCTTTGCTTATTCTACACAGTGCTTTAAAAAATGGGATCAGCGCTAATGTATAAATATTAGGAGATCTCTCAGAAATCCAAATTTCCGGCTTCTCTTTTAAAAATCTGGTAATCCTGGCTCTGGATTTCTGCATGTCAACAAGTGGCCAGAGCTGAGGAGTAGCTGCACCCATAGACTGGACTTATGCTTAGCTTTGCCTTAGTCTCCACCATTCCTTATTGTCTTACACCCAACCTGCCTCACTGGTCCTGTCTTCTCAACAAGTTCATCACTAATAGGGCAATGAATGTCCGAGAGCAGAGGTCATCTCTTAAGCATAACTTCTGTTTCAGGTGCTGAGCTCAGAGTCTAGTACAGAGCAGATGCTCAATAAATACTGTGTAGCCCTGGCTGGGTGGCTCAGTTGGATGGAGCATCATCCCATATGCCAAAAAGTTGTGGGTTTGATCCCCAGTCAGGGCATGTGCAAGAGGCAACCAATCACTAATGTTTCTCTCTCTCTCTCTCTTCCTCTCTTTTGAAAATCAATAAACATATCCTCAGGTGAGGATTTTAAAATAATAGATAGATAGATAGATAGATAGATAAGTAAATAAACAAATATATACCGCATGAGCAGATTACAGACACCCATCCCAGGATGAGGGGTTCTGGAAGAGGAGGCACCCGCACTGAATCTTTAAGAGGACAGGAGAAATGGAACCCTGGGGCACCGTCAGCGGGAGCGCAGAGTGGTACAGTGCTGGGGAAAACGGTACAGCAGCTCCTCAAAAAATTAGAAGGAGAATTACTATATCACCCAGCAATTCCACATCTGGGCATGTGCCCAAAAGAATCGGAAGAAGTCTCAAAGAGGCGTTTGTCCGTGTTGATAGCAGTATTATTTGCAATAGCTGAAACATGGAAGCCACCCAAGCATCCATCAGCAGGGCAACGGATAAGAAAAATGTGGTGTTTACGGATGATGGAACAGCATCTGCCTGAAAAAGGAAGGCAGTTCTGCAATATACTACAACACGGATTACACTTGACAACATCGCACTAACTGAAATAAGCCAGTCATGAAAAACGACACATACTATATGATTCCACTTACGTAAGGTACTCAGAGTCCTCACGATCCTATAGAGACACGAAGGAGAATGGTGGCCCCAGGGGCCGTGGGAAGGGAGGATGGAGAAGGATTGTTTAATGGGCTCAGAGCGTCAGTCTCACAAGATGAGAAGAGCTTTGGAGAGGGATGGCGGTGACGGCCGTGCGACATTACACATGTATTTAACCCCACTGTGCGCTTACAGGGATTAAGATGATGGAGTTGGGCTTATGTGTATTTTATCACAACGAAAATAGACTGGAGCTGGCCCAGATGAGAACGTGAGGACGGGCATTCCAGGTGGAAGAAGCAGCCTGCACAAGACCCCTAGGCGAGCATCTAATGGCTCATGAGGTGGCTGGGGGTGTTAGGCAGTGGTACTGGTACTCTAGTAAATATCTCATCACTGGCTCTCCAGGGGGAAAAAAAGCCCTGGTTTCTAACATTTGCCAATTTCTGTAATGTACATACTCCCACCACGGGCAATGTCGTGCCTCTGATGTAACATCAGAACTGGGGGGAGAAGCGCAGAGCCTCCTACAGACTGAGGCAGGAGGCAGGTAGTTAAGACCCCACATTCTGGAACCACCAGTTATCAGCTATGTGACCTCGGGAAAGTTTTTTAACTGCTCTGCGCCTCAGTTTACCAACCTCACTAATGAGGGTAATCGTACTGCCTGCCTCATCCCTGTGATGGAGGTTTAGGGTTGTGTTGGCACGCAGCAAGGGCGCCGGAAGTGTTTGCTACTTTTACTGGAAGGTTGAGACATGCCCCTGCTTGAGTTCTCAGAAAAGGGAAGCTTCTTTATGTGTTGAGTAGGAATTCAGAGATGGTGGGAAGGGCTGGCTGCAGAGAGGCAGCTGGGTAGGTCACAAGAACCTTGGGTGTCAGGCTAGGGAGTTTGGACTTTTCTCCTGACGGTGTTCCCGGATGATGGCAGTTTAATAAGAAGAGACTGAAGAGGTCCTATCCTGAGGTCCCCAAATCTGAAGGCACAAGGACAGGGCAGGGTAACACGGCTCAGCGATCAGAGGTGTGACCAAGGGTGGAACCAGTCAGACCACGGCGATGGAGGAAGTTGAGGGCCCCGGGCCCCTAGCAAAGCCATCTGGAGGGATGGGCCTGGTCCTAGCCCCGACTCTAAGGGGGGTTTAGAAAACTACAGACCCTCTCAGGGGCATGTCTGGGTCATGGGATGCCTATCGGAGGAGGCTATGGGGGCTGACTGGTGCCTGGAGGGGGCTCAGGGAACCCAGCCCCTGCCTTCAAATTTCTGAAGACCTATCAGGGTAAACAGCGTCATAATTCTCCACGTATCTGCAGAGCAAGCACCAGTGTGGGCGTATTTCCCAATCAGATTTTGGCTGGAGCTTAGAAAGCACTTTCTAGCAACCTAAGTGTGCTGGGAAAAGAGTAAGCTGTCTTGGGGGTGGTGAGTGTCCTGTCCCCAGAAGCGCTTTTTATTTACCAGTTTTGGAAACCGGATGTAGTGTGGGCAGTGGGAATGAGGAGGTGGGACACGCCCCACTGGACTTCTCAGGACAAAGGGGCTTCCTTAAGTGTACAGAACACGAGAGACCTGTCAGACGCATGGGTAGTCAGCTACGTCAGTTATGAAGTGTAGGCTCTGATCTGTAAAAGTGTTTTAAAAATTACATTTACCAAGATTTAAAAAAAAAAAAAATAACACAGAAAACTCAGGAGCCCATCGATTGCTCTATAGTATGGAGAAAGCTGTCAAATATTCTGTGCTCCCTGCCTTCTGGGTCCGAGCCCCCCCAACATTGATTTGTGTGGAGTCGTGTTCAGGGATGTTGCGAAGAATGACATAGGTTGAGGGGGGCATGGGCTGGATGGGCTCCAGGGTGGCCACCAGGTCTGACACTGGGTGACAGTGTGTACTATCATATTAACCTGTTCTTGAACACCCCACACTTTTTACTGAGAGCTTTGGGACTTGCTGCTCCCCCTTGCCTGGATACGAATACTTAGCATTAGTATTAGTTCCAGGTCTCATCTTAAAAGCCACCTCTTCCAGGAGGCCTCCCCTGACCACCCACCCACCCAGAGTGGCTCCTTCTCCTCCTCCATTTAGTCCTATATCACCCTGTATTGTCCCTTCGAATCATCTTCAACTCTCTTTATTACCTTACTTATGAATTATGTCCCCCACCCCTGCCACTAGAAGGCAGGGCACCTGTCAGTCTTGTCCATCATATTTTCAGCAGCTTGCACAGAGCCTAATGCCTACTGGGTGGTCCGCACTTCTTCTGGGAATGAAAGAACGCTTGGATGAACGGGCCAATAAGGCGGGAGGGAGCAGCAGCCCACTGGGTGTTGGTCATCTTACAAGTTGGCAGCTTGCTCTCAAGACAAGCACAGCGAGTCCTCTCTTGGCCTCGCTTCATTCGTACACATGTGACAGCTACTGCTCGACAACAGGCACAAGTCCAACTTTCACCAAAGTTTTTGCTAAAAAATGCAAATCTAAACACCTACTTGGTAGCAAGTGCCTGTTGTGTTTTATTTTTGAAAAACCAATTAAATTGTCCACTCTCCAGAAAATTACCCTGAACCTTAGTTCAGGTATTAGCTTTCTGTCTTTGCTTCTGGAATGTTCTTCATTCTCTTTTTTTTACCTGGTAAAAGCCTACTTGCTTCTCCACGCCCTAACGCCACCTCTTTTTTGGAGGAGGGAGAAGCGCCGGAAGCGGCTATTGCTCTGATTGGCAAGAATCAAGATGGCACCTGATGCTCTCGGCCCGTGAGCCTGACGCTCACGGCTGCAGGCCGTTCCCCTTGGCTCCAATCCCAGTTCAACCCAGCAAACATTTCTCGAGCAACTTCTGTGGGCAGAGCTCCAGTGAGGCACCAAGGAAACAAATGCAAAGCTAAAGCTGTCAGCCGCTGCACTCAAGAGTTTATAATCGGGTGTCTGGCTGTTGGGATGGGGGCATTCAAATAAATAAGGGCAACTTCATTGGAAATGGAGTCAGGAAGCCTTGAAGGAGGAAGGTCTCAGGCACACAGCACTTGTTCCAGCCTGCACAGCCAGCAGGAAGAAGAAAGATAATTATTTTGACAAGGGAGAAATTATTACATGGCAATTTCACCTTCTGCTTTAAGAAAAAGGAGGAAGACCTCTCCCTGCCCGGCAACAGCACACTAACCACCGCTGGCAGCCAATGAGAAACCGCCACAACCTCCAGCGCTTCTTCTCCAATGAGCTTTTGTTCAAAACAACCGTCTGCACTTTCCTCCTCAAACCTAATAAACGCAAGCCCCTCTCCTTTGTTCTCAGGTCTTGCCTAGGGTTTCGCCATCGTTTACTTGTTCTGAGTGGCAGTTCTCGGCTATTCCCCAATAAACACATTTTGCTGGAAGGATAACCGCTGTTGTATTTTTAAGTCGACAGGGAAATGAGAATAGGCCTTTGGAATGTCTGTGACACTGAGAATAACGTTTGAACTTTCCCTGGGCCTAAGTGGAGGTGCCGCCTCTTTCTAGATGCCTTCCCTGATACCTGCCAGAGAGAGTTCGTGGCTTCCCCCTGTTTTTTGATCAGTCTTCTCCGTGACAGCACACACCACATGCTGCCCAAGTCAGAGGTACCTGTCCGTCCCCCATGCACATGGGCTCTCATGATCGGGCCCCCTACCACCCTCCCTGGCCTTATATACCACCTGGCCCCCCAGTGCATTCCTGGAAGAAACTCATGCAAGACTTTCAATTTCCCAAACACAATTTCAAAACAAACAAACAAACAAACAAAACCCAAACAGTGTTTGTTGAATGACTAATAAAACTAGCTAATTCTTATTAGCACAGATACCATGTCAAGTTCTTACAAGCTTATCCCATTTTATCCTTTAACAGATCTTATCAGGCAGGCAGACACTGTTCTCATAGGCAGTTTGAAGATTAGGACACCCAGGCTCAAAAGAAAAGAAGTTGCTCACCCATGTCACTGAGCTGGCAGGTGGCAAAGCTCTAAGTTGAACCTGATCAGTTTGACTCCCAAGGCCTCACAGCCCAAAGCCTCCCTGACTTCTAGGGGGAAGGGATGGGGGCCTGGGAGTGGAAGGAGAGGAGAGCTAGAGATAGATGGAGGAAGGGAGGGGGACGGTCTTCCTATGTGGGCCAGTAGTGGCAACTTCCCCATCTCTGCATTTCTTTCTGCATGTTCCAAAGAGTCGGGTACACAGTGGATGCTTAGCAAAGGTTAACAAATGTTAAATGCAGGGCCCAACACAAATAATGCCCCTTTTTTATTTCAAAACATTTTTATTGCAAAATCATAAGCATGTAATTCTATAACATAACAATATCACACTCAGGCATACCATTTGACATTTTAGGTGAAATGTGCACATTGAAACTATAAATTAGTCCACCCATATTATTTATTACCCTACCAACCACACTCCAGAAGGCGTTACTTCTGCCAGACCCTGGAGATACTGAGTATTCCTGTTCCCAATGACAAATATTTTCATGTGGTTTGAGTTAAAAAGAAATTCCAGCAAGACCTCGGATTAACATAAACACAAGACTCAACTCTAATTGATTGTGACCCTGCCCAGCTTTGACCTTCTGGGTAACCTCCGTCTTCCCTTCAGGTGTGGCTTTGCCTCCTTAGGAAAAACACAACTCGCGAGGGTGGACAACTTGTGGGTAAAGGACCCCTGTAGACCCAGGGGTCTCCTCTTACAGCGTCTGCGTCCTGCCTACCTCTCTTTGCTCTTTGGACCCACCTTTTCCAATTTCTCCAGCTCCAGCTGGTTTGTCCTCCCTGGTCCGTGAAGCCCCCATGCCCCTAACTGACCTCTTTGGCCTGGCCTCAGCTCCTGCTCCTGCAGCCTGTCCCAGGGAGCAGCCTCATGGGGCAGAGCCTGGAGCCCCTGGCCCTGCTGGCTCCCCACCTCCTGCCCCAACGTTGGGGGCCTCGGCAGCAGATCCCAACAGACTCGTGGGCTCCAGAATCTCAAAGCCATGAATTGGAGTGAGCAGCAAAGACAGGCCTGGACATGGCAAGGAGAAACTTCGGCCTGTACCCAGGCAGGCGCTCCTCTACTCAGCCTTCACACATGCAGGAAGTCCAGCAAAGTCCTGGAGAATGGGGCTGGCGCTTCTGCCCAGGGGGCCTGGCCATCACCCGGAAAATTCCAGTGGGGGCTAGACTTGAGTCCTGAATCATCCAGGTCCCAGCCTTATCTGGCTTCACACGGCCTTCGTTAACCCCCTCTGGCTGGAATAATCACCGCCACCTGGGCCCTGAGCATAGCACTTTCTTTAGGACCTGACACATTTGCTTATGTGGGTTGCCTGGCTGAGGCAGGAGCATGAACACACACCCCAGGCGTGGGGTGTGCAATGCCCAGGAAAACAGGTGGGGAGGAAGGCAGGCAGAATGGGAGGAGTTGGAACCACTGAGGAACCAGATGAACTCCTGGAAGTGAGTTCTGAGAGTGGGGAACAGTGGCTAGAAACTCGGTGGTGTTGTTCTTGCAAAAAATAATTTCCAGAGCACCTGCTGTGTGGCGCACCAGGTATAGAGATGAAGGCGGGGGGGGGGGGGTTGTGCCTTGCTTGGAGTTTAATGGTGGAGACAGCACGTGAATGAGCATGCCACCAACACCATCACAGAAATGGGACAGGGACAAGCCCAGAGCATGAAGAGGGACACCCTGCCCAGCCGGGCCAGCTGGGGATAATATTATCAGCAGCTGCAGCAATGATGGTGGTAGTAACATTTCTGGGGGGGCTTTCTGTGTGCCAGGCGCTGTGCTAAACACAACATATGAGTTATCCCATTTAATACAGACGTGAACACTACAGGGAAAAGGGCCCTTCAGACAGGGGGCCCTGGAAGTTGGCCAAGGTCACACAGCTAACCAGAGACACACGTCGGCTTAGAGGGACTCTTTTTTTCAGATTCACAACCCCTAGTTTGACTGGTATAGTCCTTGCCCCAATACAGATAGTAAATCTTTTTTTTCTCATAACCAAAGAGAAGAAGAACAAGTCATTAAAAAGTAAACCAGAAATGTATAAAGTTAAAAGGGAAACTTCCCTGTATCCACCCTAGATGACCACTGTTAAGAATTTTTATTTTTCTGTTTAGTTCTTTTTCTGAGGTTTTGTTCTGTCCTTTCATTTGGGCCATGTTTCTTTGTCTCCTCAATTTGGCAGCCTCCTTGTGCTTGTTTCTGTGTATTAGGTAGAGCTGCTTTGACTCCCTGTCTCAGGGCATTTATTAAGTTGTGTGGGGCACAGCCTTAGGTATTCGCCAGGGCAGGGCAACCCGCTTCACTGCTTTGTGGCTCTGCATAGGGAGAGGGTTCAGAGAGGGGACAGTGCTGCTGCCTGCCCAGCACTCACCTCGTTTCCAGTCCCTTAACCCACTTCCTGTATGCAACTGGCACCCTTCCAGCTGTTGGTGGTTCCCAGATCGGGTGGATTTGTGTATATTCTAAATCTATGCAGGCCCTTTAAACTGCTGTCCTGAGAAACCCGCAGTTTCTTCCACCATCCCAGCCCCCACTGGTTTTTACTGCCAGAAGTTGTGGGGCTTTGTCTTCCTGTTGCTGGAGCCCTGGGCTGTGTGGTCTGGCCTGGGGCTGGGATTGCCCACTCCCAAGGTGTCCTTCCCGATTTTTATCCACCACATGTGGGTGTGGGACCGCCCTTCCGCCACCACTGCTCCTGCCTCTTGACACCACTCTTCATCCCCTCTGCCCCAACTCCACGGCTCCACCTTCCTACTCGTCTGAATGAATGTGGCTTCTTTAACTCCTTGGTTGTCAGACTTCCATACAGTTTGATTTTTTCTGGCAGTTCTGCCTGTTTTTTTTTTTGTTTTGAAGTTAATTATAATTCTTCTTGTAGTTGCACAAGTAAGTGAAACGTGTCTACCCACAGAGACAGCCAACCTATCAGATGCAGATTTCAAAACACTAGTGATCAGAATGCTCATTGAGTAGAACAAAAACATAAGGGAAGAAATGAAGTTTACACCAGGTGAAATAAAGAAAAATCCACAGGGAACCAACAGTGAAGGGAAAGAATCTGGGGTTCAAATCAATGATTTGGAACATAAGGAAGAAATAAACATTCAACTAGAATAGAAATAAGAAACAAGAATTTTTTAAAATGAGGACATTATATATAAGAAGACTCTGGGACATCTCCAAAAATGCCAACATCTGAATTATAGGGGTGCCAGACAGAGAAGAGGAGGAGCAAGAAGTTACAAACTTATTTGAAAAAATAATGAAAGAAAACTTCCCTAATTTGGTGAAGGAAATAGACATATAAGCCCAGGAAGCACAGAGAATCCCAGACAAGATGGGCCCAAAGAGGACCACACCAAGGCACATCATAATTAAAATGCCAAAAGTTAAAGATAAAGAGAAAATCTTAAAAGCAGCAAGAGAAAAGCAGAGAGTTACCGACAAAGGAGTGCCCATGAGATTATCAGCTGATTTCTCAAAAGAAACTTTGCAGGCAAGAAGGGGCTGGAAAGAAGAATTCAAAGAGATGAAAAGTGAGGTTACTCTAGATGAACAATCTAGATTACTCTATCCCCCAAAGCTATCATTTAGAAT
Organism: Anoura caudifer; assembly: GCA_004027475.1. Lineage (NCBI taxonomy): Eukaryota > Metazoa > Chordata > Mammalia > Chiroptera > Phyllostomidae > Anoura > Anoura caudifer. Next base: position 116,090 of record PVKU01000831.1, on the reverse strand, counting down.
GGAAGGGCAGATAAAGTGCTTCCCAGACAAGGTCAAGTTAAAGGAGTTCATCATCACCAAGCTTTTATTCTATGCAATGTTAAAGGGACTTATTTAAGAAGAAGAAGAAGATCAAAACTATGAACATTAAAATGACAACCTCACAACTATCGACAACTGAATCTAAAAAGCAAACTAAGCAAACAACCAGAACAGGAACAGAATCACAGAAATGGCAATCACATGGAGGGTTATCAGCAGGGAATGGGTGGGGGGAGGATGAGGGAAAAGGTACAGGGGATAAGCAACATAATTGGTAGGCACAAAGTAGACAGAGAGAGGTTAAAAATAGTATAGGAAATGGAGAAGCCAAAGAACTTATACGTAGGACCCATGGACAGGAAATAAGGGGGTGCATGGCTGGAGGGAAGGGGGTTCCAGGAGGATGGGGACAAAGGGGGAAAAACTGTAGTAGCATAAACAATAAAATATACTTTAATTATTTTTAATTTTTCTATTTGTTTTTTTTCTATATTTGCTTTTGATATTGTTTCAGATTTATTTATTTATTTTTTTTTTTTAAGAATTAAAGCCTTATGGGCTAGGTTGAAATTCCTCATTGTCCCGTCTCCCATCTTATTTCCATCATCCTTCTCTGCCCACAGGAAACCAGATCGTGAAATTGATGTGTCCAGCCCAGAGTTCATACCCATGCTGCACCTTTGTATCAATAAACAATATATAACATTATTTCCTACTTTTATTTCTACTCTATTGATACTGATCCCTATAGACCTGATTTATTCTAAGCCCAATATTGAAGACAGCAACGTTGGGTCATAGAGTATTCACATTTTTTCACAAAATTTTATTTTGAAAAATTTAAAATCTACAGAAAAGTTGTAAGATTCCTATTATTAACACCCACGAACCCTCCAATTCACCAAGTGTCAGCATTTTGCTACAGCTGGTTCACTTCATCCCTCACACGTTTGGGAGTAAGCTGCAGAGACCTCATCTTGAATAATTCAGCACCTGTCACCAAAGGACAAGACAGTCTCTTGCATAACCCAATGCTGTCACGACAAGAATTTAACATTGATACGATAATGCCATCATCCAGACTCCACTAAAATTGTCTGATGTCAATTTTCCCCTATTGTCCTAACAATGTTTTCTATATCCAACCTGTTTGCTTTGCTTCTCCGATCCGAATCCAAACAGGAATCAGGTGTTGTGTTCTGTTGTGTCTCTTGCTCTCCTTTAATCTACAGAGTTCCTCAATGTTGTTTGGTTTTTTTTAATCTTTCAGGACATTGACATTTTTTAATCCAGGCCAGTGATCACATAGGATGTGTCAGTTTCTCTGTTGCCTTGTGGTTATCAGGTTAAACACTTGGGGTAGAAACACTCCATAGGTCAGGTGGGGGCACGCACAGTTTCAACCTTCCCAGTTGTTCCAAAACATTGTCGGTAATGGCTGTGCCAGTTTACACCCCTGGCGGGACCACAACCAGCACTTGGGAAGGTCACGTTTGTCAGTTTTTCACAGTGTGATGAGTATGAAATGGTGTATCATTGTCACTTGAACTTATTCTAACCTCCTGGCCATTAGCGCAGCTGAGCAGTTTTGCAGGCCCTTGGAGGTCGTTTGGACTCTCTCTTTAATGAACAGTCTGTACAGATCCGGGCTCATCCCGGCCCTGTGTGTCCTCAGCTCCACCCCTGTCTTTTCCCTGCTCAGCTGTTTGGGCGCAGGCGGCAGGGAAGGGGTTTCTGTTCCTCCCAGTCTCAGCCGCTTCCCGGAAGCGAGAAGACATTGATCTTCTGCTTTGTAGGTTGCAAATACATTCTCTAAGCATGCCCAGTGTCTCTCAATGTGCTTAAGGCATCTTTTATAGTATAAATGCTTTTCAATTTTTATGTAATGAAAGTTATCAATCAATTTTAGTGTCCTATTTGAAAAGTCTATCGTGACTCTGAGGTAAAAAAAAATAGTGTTCTGTATTTTCTTCTATTGGTTCTAGAATTCCACTTTGTGCACCCACACTTTAATTCTTTAACCCATTTGGAGTTTGCTTTTGTGTATTGTGTGGGGCAAGACTGTAACTTCCTGTCTCCATAGGGAAGGTCAGTTATTTCGATACATTTTGAACAGCCCAACCTTCCTCCTGTGATTTTGATACCTCCTCTGTCCCCAGAGTCTCCACCTATGCTGAGGTCTCTTCCTGGGGCTTCTTCCTTTTACTTTGATCCATTCATCTATGCTCCACGCACTTATTACGACTTTTTAAATCTTTGCACACACTAAAGGACATCCCTCTTCTTTTTCCTCCCTCTTTGGAAATGCTTTGGTTATTCTTAAACCTTTACTCCACTGTATGGATTTTATAATCAGTTTTTCGAGTTAATGTGGCAACTCCCATTGGGATTTTTATTGGCATTCAATGAAATTTTGTAAGTTACTGGATGATATTTAATATTTAGTCTTGCCAACTCTGAACACGGCATGGTTTTAGTCTCTGTTCAGATCTTCTAATATGTTCTTCAGCAGCATTTTATGATTTTTCTTCATAAAGGTTCAGATACTAAATTTTTTGTAGAAATTCTATATTTTTTGTTCTTAGCGTGAATGGAATCTTTCCCCTACCCCCCAAATTACATTTTCTCACTTATTATAGGAAGCACGTGGGGATGACTTTTGTTTTTGTAGGTTGTTCTTGTATTTAGCAACTTTGTCAAATTCTCTTAGTGTATAATGTGAATAATCTCTTGGAATGTCTACAAAGAAAATCATGGTGTCTTTAAAAGACAATTTTGTCCTTTTTTCCCTAAATTTCAGACCTATTCTTTTTTGTTGTATTATTCCATTGCCTAAGACTTATAGTAAAATATCAAATTCCAGGTGGGACAGCAAGCATTTGTGTCTTACTCTTGACTTTGATTCACTATTTCATCATAAATGTATACATACATACATTTATGTTGAAATAATGAAGTGCCCACTGCATTACAGGCACTTTAACTAAGCATGCAATAAAGCAAAACAGGAGGTTATTGTCATATCAAATTGCATTTAATTCCTTAAATTCAAAAAAATTTACAAAATATAATTATGATATACACTTTGAATGATTTTAGATATTTTCAAAAAATCAGATTTCTGAAGTTATAAAGCTCTTCTTCCTTATTAATTTAGTTTCATTAAACCATTTGCAATTATTAATTTTACATATAATTTGTGACAAAATTACATCAATAACCAGAACTTTGTTTAATCGTTAATATCAAAGTCATTTACAAATAAACAACACAGTAACAATTAAGAAAAATTACCAATTTATATTATTCAGGAACTCCTACCCAGATAAAAAATGATGATAGCCTTCTCTCCTATGTGAGTGGGGAAATGTGAACAATAAGAGTAATTAAATCAAAGGAAAATAAAATGCCAACATTTTACTCAAAACAGAAAACTTCTCTAGTGCATAAAGATAGAATCATTAGGAAAGCCAGAATCAGACCAACGGATCGTTCAGTAGAAGGCTAACAGGAAGCAGTGGCGTGCTGGCGAATGTTTTATAACTGACTTTTATGAGAAAAAAACAAACTCTGATTTATAGAGTTTGTCAGCTCCTGAAGTGTAAGTACTCCCACGTGGCTGATTCCAAGCTACCCACATGAAACAGCTGAATGTGGAAACAGGGAAGAATTGTTAAGTTGGACTTTATTATAATTTGAAACTTCTGCTGTGTGAAAGACACAAGCCACAGACTACCAGCAAGAGTTTGCCAAACATGTATTTGGCGAAGGACTTCTACCCAAAATATATAAGAAAACTCAATAATAAGAAAACATAGCAAAAGATTTGAGCAGACACCTCATCAAAGAAGATATATAGATGGTAAAAAGCAGTTGAGAAGATTCTCCACATCGTACGTCATCAGGGAAATGCAAATTAAAACAACAATTATACACCTATTAGGATGGCTAAAATCCAAAACACCGACAACATCAAATGTTGACAAAGATGTGGAGCAACAGGAGCCCTCATACTTTGCTAGCAGGAATGCAAAATGGTGCAGCCACTTTGATAGATGGTCTGGCAGTGTCTTATGAAACTAGGTATCGTCTTACCATGCCATCCAGCGATTGCACTACTTTTCTCAACTCAACTGAGTTGGAAAGTCACATGTACAAAAAACCCTGCACTTGAATGTTTATAGCAGCTTCGTTCATAATCACCAGAAACTAGTAGCAACCAACAAGTTCTTCAATAGGTAAATGGATAAACAAACTGTAGTACATCCATATAGTGAGATACTATTCAGCGACAAAAAGACATGAACTATTGCCCTGGCCAGTGTGGCTCAGTTGGTTGGAACGTCATTCTGTAACCAGAAAATTGCAAGTTCAATTCCCAGTCATGGCACATACCTAGGTTGTAGGTTTGATCCCCAGTCTGTGGTTATACAGAAGGCAACCAATCGATGCTTCTCACTTTCATTGATGTTTGTTTCTCTCCCCTCCTCTTTCTCTAAAAGCAATGAAAAAAAAAACATGTCCTCAAGTAAGGATTAAAAAAATTTTTTTAACAGACATGAACTATCAAGCCCCAAAAAGACACTGAGGAACCTTAAATGCATATTACTAAGTGAAAAAAAAAAAAACAACCTGAAAAGTCTACATACTATATTCCAATAGCATGTCATTTTGGAAAAGGTAATACTATGGAGGCAGTAAAAAAATCACTGGTTGCCAGGGGTGCGGGATGGGAAGGAAAATGAACAGGTGAAGCACAGGAGAATTTTAGGGCAGTGGAAAACTAGGCTGTAAGGTGCAGTGATGGTGGATACGTGACATTGTGCATTTGACAAAACCCATGCACAGAGCACCAATCTTAATGTACACAATGGACTTTACTTAAAAATAATGTATCAATATAAATTCATTCATTGTAACAAAGAGTACCACACTAATGCAAGATGTTTATAGTAGGGGAAACTGCGTGTCCTGATTGGGAGGAAAATATACAGGAATTCTGTACAATTCTTCTGTAAATCTAAAACTGCCCCCCCCAAAACCCAAAGCCTATTAATTTAAAAAGAACAGATATTGTAATAAATGCTTTTACATGATTACATACATTCTTGGTTACAATGCAAGCATGGTAAAGATTTTATTCTCTTTCTCTCTTTCGGGCCTGTTTTGCGTCTGACTAGTGTTCCTGCTCCAGAGCAGCGCTTCTGTACTCCTGTGCCTGCCAGTCGCCCTGGGACCTTGTTAACATGCAGATTGTAATCCACACGTCTGGGATGAGTCTTGAGATTTTTTTTTTTTTAATCTTTCTAACAAGTTCCCTCATGATCCCAATGCTGCTGGTATGTGGTCCACGCTTATGGTGTAGCAAGACAAACAGACAAAGACCAGAAGTCCTACTTGCCACCTTCTGTTACCTAAATAGAGGAGGGGAGAAATATCTAATGTCACGACAGTGCCGATCGATGCTGCCTGTGTTTATTTTTTAATCTATCTTTTTAAAATCTATGCTTTCACTGCCCTTTCTCTCTGAATCACATCATATTCTGTTTCCAAAGGCGTCAGAACTCCTTGCTCGACTAAATAAGTCTGAGATTGGAAATCATGTGTCTCAGTGAAAGTCAACAAAGGGCGGGTAATAGCCCACGGCAGCCAAAAGGGCAACCAAATATTTGTGTTTGAACAAGTCAAGTGCATATTACATCCTAGAGGCTGTGAAGGTCACTGCTGGGGTTGCCCAGATAATGGCTTCTTTGCAGTCAGTAAGGACATGCTTCTGGCTTGAGAGCCAACTGGCAAACACAATGAACCGGAGGTGATTGATGGTATAAACTTCCTGTTCCCAGGTAACCACGACCCCAGTGCAAAGGCGCCAAGGAGAGCGGGCTCCCAGCTCCACCATGAATTCCCTGAGCCTCCGCTTCCCCGTCTGTACATTTGATGACTGAGCTCCATCCTCATCAAAAGTCCTTCTCACACTGCATTCTTTATTTTTATTCTAAGCACATTCCTTCCAAATCAGGGCCCTGGTCTTCCTTTTCCAGGGCAGAGGTTTCAAGTTTCCAAATGAACCTCCCTTCGCCCCCCGCGCTCATCCCTCCATTGGTCCATTAAGTAGCGTTCAGCCCAGGTTCCCAGCCTTCTGCTGCCTGGTGTCAGGTCTCAAAGCCAGTTCCGGGCCAAGTGGCCCCTCCTGGGAAGGCTGGGTAGCCCGGGACTATGGGCACAGAGAGAGCACCTTCTTCCCAGCACCTCTGACCATGGTCTCCACGGATCTCGGAGGGCGTCGGAATCATTTGGCTGGAGCAGTTCCTGCCTCTATCCGGTGGCCAAAGAAGATTGCGCTGCAACTGAATAGTCTCAAAAAGTCAGCCAAGGAAATGACTGAACAGGCAGCTCGCACCTACCAGAGCACCTATTCGCTGTGAGCAAACCAAACACTTGATTTCAACCAAACACACACTTTTAGAAGCCTGAGCGGGCTTTTTCCAGAACCTTCCCTGGACCTTCTCAGCAGCAGGTCCTGAGACTCTGGAGACTCTCTGGACCACAGTTCTCTCCAGTTATGAGCAAACCATGCCCCAGATAACAGCTTCGCTATCGGTCAGCTCAGAGCCTCCCAAAGGGGGTCCTTGAATTCACCTTGTTGCCCTGCTACCTGGTGTCTGGGATGGGCCCCCTGTCCCCACGTATTTACTATTCATTCATTCGCTCATTCATTCCTACAACACGCCCTTGAGGAGCCCTCCAGTTCTACAGGCCCCCCGCTGTGTGCTGAGGGGAGGAGGTGCCCAGCAGCTGATCATCTCCGCCTTATCGGCCCAGAGCCAGTCCTCTCTGGAGTTTTCAGCTCTGGGAGGGGTGGGGGGCTGGGGAGGCGGTGGACTGAACTTGCTCCCTTTAATACTACTAACAGAGCTTTTCCTCTGTGGGGGACTTCCACGCCACCTCGGGGGTCCTGGCAGTCTCCCCGTGGTTGGAATTGAGGGTCCGCTTTCTTACACCTTCTTGCAGCAGGCACGGGGTGACGTAGATGTGGGAGATGCATCCCATTGGATGCAAAGACCGTTCCATGTTCCCTCGGGATCCTCAGTCTGCAGGGAGAGACACGGCTCTCTGCTTGGAGAGCCCCTCGACTTTGCAGAGCCCCTTGTTGGGTGGACAGATTGTGTACACAAACACGAATATCCAAAGACATGCGGCAGCTTATAAAATAGCGGTAGGGTGGCTTGTTTCCCAGGGAAGGAAGGGACCTCCCTGGCTTGTTCCTAGGAGAGGCCTTTTGGCATAAGATATGTGGAAAGAGGGCTTCGAGCAAGAAGGGGAAGCCCATGTTCGTGACTGCAGAGAGAGTGATGACCGGAGGGCAGCAGGCAGGCCCCGGGTGGAGCAAATGTGTGGTCCCACTCTGGGTGCCAGTTGTTTTTTTGTTTTTGTTTTTTTTTTACAGTGGAAAACGGAACAAAGCACGCCCTCTGGAAAAGATGAAAAGGTGGGTTTATTTGTGCCCTGGGATCAAATCCCGGAGCGAGGGGGTGAGCAGTGGAGGGATGCAGCCAACCCGGAAGCGGGGCACGGAATTGCTAAGCTGCGTGGTCCATGAGGGTCACTGCGTCCAGCCGCCTGCTGCAATGAAAGACTTGCTTTATTCAGCCCTCAGATGAGCTCTTGGCCAATTCCAAAAGGTCATACGGCACCAGCCTCTGATTGTCTTTGGTGTTAAAACCATCCCCCGATGCATTTCTCTTCACACCTATCCTAACCCTGCCACCGCACTTCTCTCTCTCTCTCATATTGAATTAATTGAAAATAAGAACTGATCAATAATATTTCACATTTTACAACATGGCTTCACAGTGTCATAGGTTGAGCCAAGAAGGCCAGAAGGCTCGCAGCAGTCTGACCCCTTCTGACCTCTTCCCCTCATCTCATTCTCGGTGGTCCGTCCAGCTGCCTTTTCTCACTCCCTCCAACAGCACACTTCCCCTGTGACGTTCATGGTCCTTACAGCCTCCTGTCTCTAGAATGCCCCCAGCAAACATCCCCTAGGGCACCACTCAGAGAGGGAAGTCTAGCTATTTAGGATAAAAAAAATGTACAGAAGGGCGATGCATCCTGCAGAATCACTGGAATCCTGAAAACGCAGGGTGAGTTTCCAAGAAAACATTCCTAGAGCCACGTCACAGAATGGGTCTGCCAAGGGAGCTGCTGCTTCTGCCACAACGGGAAGCTGCTGCTCGAACCACGAAGATGTCAGTCATCGCTGCTCCATCACCAGGGGCAGGCCCCCACCGCAGCGCTGAGCCAGCAGCTCCCATCCACACGGTGAGCTCACCCAAGAAGACACAGATCATTGGAAGAGGTCAGTATCCACTAAAGACATTAAGCCAATAATTAATAACTTCTCAAAGAGAAACCACCAGGTCCAGATAATTTCATTAGTAAATTCCACCAAATATGTAAGAAAAAGTTATAGTAATCTTTACAATCTCTTCCAGAAAATAGAAGCAGAGGGAATTCTCCCTAACTCATTCTACGAGGCTAGCGTAATTCCAATACCAAAACCAAAGAAGCGATTGCAAGACAGGAACACTACAGACTGATATCTCTCATGAACACAGGTACAAAAATCTTCAAAAATGTTAGCAAATTGCATTTAATAATGCATTAAAAAAATTATACAACCAAGTGGGATTTATTCCAGATGAGCAAAGTTGGTTCAATATTTGAAAATCAATTAATGTCTTCTGTCCCATCAACGGGTTAAAGAAGAAAAACCATATGATAGTAACAATAGCTACAGAAAAAGCACTTGACAAATTCAATACTTATTCATGATAAAGACTCTCAGCCAACTAGCAATAGAAGGCAATTTCCTCAGCTTGATAAAGAACATATTAAAAAAAAAAAACCTACTGAAATCATACTGAACGGTGAGAAAAGCAAATGTTTTTCTGCCAGCATCAGGAGCAACCCAAGGGTGTCCCCTCTCAATACTCCCGTTCAACGTTGTCCTGCAAGTCCTAGCTAATGCAGTAGAAGAGAAAACGCAAGTGTTCAGATTGTGAAGCAAGAAATAAAACTGCCTTTTTTCACAGATGGCATGGTTGTCTATGTAAAAAAAATCCCCCCAAATCAACAACAACAAAGGAAAACCTGGAACTGATAAGCAATTATAGCAACATTGTGAAAGGCAACATTTAAATTCTTAATGTTGAAGGGATGAGAGAAATTTAAAAAAACGCCAGTAATAGTTGTCACAGGCAAGAACATGGATTAATGCAGACAATTAGTGAGTAGAAGGATGAGGAGAAACGGGATACTAGGATGGTTTCAAAGTAACTCTCCCCAAGATACTTAGTAATCACGAAAGGAAAAATGGTAACTTTCCAGCGGTGACGCCTGGCAGACACCGCCTTCACCGAGTGCCCCGGTGGGGAACATTGATAGGAATGACACCCATCGGTTTCACAGACCATTGGCGCGTTTCCCTGAGAAAGGCTCAATGTCACCTCTGGGACAGTCGTGCCAAAGATGCACACCCTCAGCCTGGTCTCAAGGAGACATCAGATAAACCCAATTGAGGGGCATTCTACAAAACCCTGAGCAGTGTTCTTCAAAAGTGTCAAGGTCACGAAAAGCAAAGAAAGAGTACGGAGCCATCAGGGATTAGAGGAGACCAAGGAGACGTGAAAACTGCATGGAATGCGGAATCCCGGATGGGGCCCCAGACGGGAAGAAAGGCGTTCACAGGAAAACTGGTGGCATTCCAGTGAGTTCAGCGGATTAGTTAGTATCGTTCGCTTCCTGGTTTCCACCATCAGACCATGGTTCTGTGGAGGATGTTAACGTTTGGGGAAGCTGGAACCTCCCCAAGTTTACAGCAACCATACCGTTGCAACTTTTCTACAAGTGTAAATGTATTTCAAAACAAAACATCCCCCTCCCCAGAAAAGAGTATTAAGTTTTCCTCATACACACAAAAAAAATAGGAAACAGAAAACATTTCAACCATATCCTGAGACTGAAAATCACCACTGCCAGCCCTGGCTGGCGTGGCTCAGTGGCTTGAACACTGTCCTGCGAACCAAAGGGTTCGATTCCCAATCAGGACACATGCCTGGGTTGTGGGCCAGGTCACCAGCAGGGGGCATGTTAGAGGCAACCACACATTGATGTTTCTCTCCCTCTCTTTCTCCCTCCCTTCCCCTCTCTCTAAAAATAAATAGAGTCTTTAAAAAAGAGAGAGAGAAGAATCACTGCCAAAAGGCTGAGTCTTTATAAGTATGAATAATTTAAGGAAACTTTTCTGAGCACTGATTGTGCTCAAAGCGTGTTGCATTTGGGAATGTCCACCCTACGTAAGATTGCAGCCCACCCTCACCTGCTCACTCCCGTGAGCCCTTCTCCCTCTCTACCCTTCTTTCCCCCTTGCATTATCACCACCTAACATACTATGTAATTTATTTATTGTATTTTGTTTATTCTTCATCTCTCTCCAATGACATGAAGACCCACGAGCAGAGATGTGTGTTTGGTCCACTGATGTACTCCAGGACCTAAATTAGTCCTGGGGTGAAGGAGGCTCACAAGAGGCCATCATGGGCTTCGAATTCTTGTGGGGGAATCCTGAAAAGGTGGGAAGAGAGAAGGCCGACAGAGTCCTTGAGCGTTGTGGCCAGGCCACAATACCAGCGCCCAGCAGGGTCACCACTTGTGTGCGGGAGGCAGTTTATGTGCTGGAGAAATGACACGTTCCAAAAGCCAAGATGCTTAACAGAAGGCCACGGTCTGGCCCATCACCTCTGAGTCTTGACTTAGGTCTGAAACAAACAGCCGTGAGAGCAAAACTCCCAGACTGGCAGAGCCCCCTGGAGGGTGCATTAGTTTGCTAGGGCTGTGTCCTAAGTACAAAATCCCACAAACCGAGTGGCTTAAACAGCAGGAGGTATCATTTCAGAGTTCTTGCAGCCGGAAGTCTGAGATCAAGGGCCCTGCGCAGTGGGTTCCGCCTGAGGGAGGATCTGTTCTGTTCTTCTCCCCCACCTTCTGGCAGCTTCCCGGCAACCCTCGGTGTTTCTTGGCTTACAGAAACTCCGCCCCAATCCCTTCCCTGCCAACATCTTCACGTGGTGTTCTGTGTGTGTGTGTGTGTATGTGTGTGTGTCCGTGTCCGCATTTTCCGTTCCGGTAAGGACTCTGGTAATATTGGATTAGGCACACTTAATGACCTTATCTTCGCCAATTCCAGCCTCAAAGACCCTACTTTCAAATACATTTACATTCTGAGACACTGGAGGTTAGGGCTTCAACATGGGAATTTGGCAGGGGACCCACTTTAACCTAGCACAGCTCTAGCATCTGAAGTAAATGGTATCCTCAAGGCGAAAGCTGCCTAGAAGGCTGTCGGCAGAGACTACATTGCGTGGCAGCACTACCAGTCTCAATGATCGGTGACTTGAAACGACAAAATTTCTTTCTCTCGGAGTCCTCTGAGGGTCTGTGGGAGTCTCCACAACTGGTTTTCTCCGTGCCCTGACTCAGGGACCCAAGCTGCTTCTCTCTTCTGGATCCGCCATGAGGGGCAGAGGAAGGTGCCACACGTGGTTCCGTCCCTTGGTTCAGGCTGAAGTGACCCTCGGCACCAATGCTCATGTGTTCTAAGCAGAACTGGTGTCCTGGGCCTGCCTACCTGGAGGGGAGCCTGGGGAAGGTGGGGAGCGGGTGGGATGTTTACGGTACCGTAACCTCTGCCACGCTGACTTTTTGGGGACGGGTTTCGGGGAGTGTTGACTCAAGGCTGTGGAAACCAAACTCTTCTCATGTGTTGGAGGGCAGGGAAAAAAATATTTGCTGCAGACATTAAAGCCAGACCCACTGTGTCCCTGACGGTTGAAGACGAAAGATCCATGCAGGGAGCGCTAATTGGTTCCATCTCCAAACAGGTAAGGACCGGGCTAAAGTAGAGGCAGTACTTTAGGGCAAACTCCATGGCAGTTTCTGGCTTTTTCCACAAGGGGCGGCGAAGGAGAAGAAGAAGAAAGAGGAGCAAGAAGAGAAGGTGCAGACGCTGACCCACGTCAGTGGGAAGGGACCAACTGCACCATCGCACCCCTTTCCCAGTGGGCAGGGCGAGTCCTCATCATCCTCCTTTAGAGACTCACATGGGTCCTGGCACTTTGTAGAGACTGAGTATGTACTTTCTGTGAATGACTGATCGGTGGCATGAATGAATAGCAGTAAACGCCCCCCCTTCCTATACGCAGATGCCACACTTAGCCGAGGAAAGGAGCCACGGTCCCGTGGCCGTGCAGATGAGTGCCCAGCCTACCGTGGCAGGAGCCTCTGCTCCATGAAACATGGTCCCAGGGAGGTGACCAGCGCTCACTCCCAGAGCCAGTTCTGGGAATTTACTCAGTCAAGAATGAGGCCCAGGGGAAAGATTACAAAGTAATCTAAAATTTTGGCATCAGCTAACAGTACATAAGGTTTTTCCATCCTTAGCTCTGCCCTGCAAGCTAATAAAGAAGAAAAACAAGGGGACTGCCCTGGGGGTGTGGGCATGCCAAACTTTGAGTCCACCAGCTGGTCGCACCCCCGCCCCATCTGTGTATCCACTAGCTCCCCACCTCCTCGAAGGAGCAGCTATTTAAGGGCACCTGGAGTTCAGAGTAATCAGGACAATTACTTGGAGCTGTGGACCCTGGCTGGCTTCCTCTGAGAGGTAAACACCCGGAAATCCATGCCCTGTCGGGAGATGAGTCCCTGCTGTGTTGTGCATGTGTGTGCGTGTGTGTTTATGTATGGGGGCATACATGAACATAAACATGCATGTGCGTGCTTTGGGTCTGTGTGCACAAGCATGTTGTGCAGGTATGAGAGTAGATTGCATGAAATCAAGCTCACTGGGGAGTGAGCTTGAGAGTGTGTATGCACGCATAAGTGTGTGTGAGTATATTTGCACTTGTGCATGTGTAAGGATGTGTGTGTAAGGAGCTGGAAAGTCTTGCAAAGAGAGGGTGTGGCTTCAGTTTTGGAGAAAATTATTGGGGACCGAACTGCATGGATGGAATCCCCAAGCCTTGAATCAGCCGGAACAAGTAAGACACGTCTAATCGGGAGGACACAACCCATGGCCTTGGGAACCTCCCAGCTGGTTGGGGTGGCTGAGTTGCAACCTCCAGGAGGTCTCGGTCTGATGGGTACCATGGAGGTCTCCTTAGCGTCCTTCACCTTGTGTATTGTGGGGTTCTCATCGGGTCCAAGGCCCAGGCGTGCGTGTGGAAACGTTCAAAGGAGCTGAGAAGGGTCAGGAGGTCCCGAGCACGTGCATCCCTTGCGTGTTCTGTAGGTGACAAAGGCAGTCATCCTGGACTAAGGGTATGTCTGCATGTTCCCTTGAAGATTCCTTTCTCCAGGACTGCTGAGTGCAAGCCAGAGAGCGGGGGCCAGGGCAGAAGCTGGGACCCCCTGGGAGAGGAGTCTAGGCCAATTCACCTGCATTTCTCCCACAGGGAACTGTCGAAATGAAGACCCTTCTGTTGCTGGCCTTGACCGTGGCCTTTGGTGAGAGCCAAACCTGACCTCTGGCCCCAGGGGGGTTGCAGCCCAGGATGCAAGCACCCAGAGCCCCAGCTTTCCTTCCCATTTGGGGAGGCCCTCTCTCAGTGGGTGGAGGAGAGGCCTGGGGTGGGGGCAGGGGAGGGAGAGTCGCAGCGAGGGGAGGAGAAGGAGGGCACAGGGCTCCAGGCCTCATCACCAGGCGATTTCTTTCCAGGCCTGCTGCAGACCCACGGGAACTTGCTGAATTTCCATAAAATGATCTATTTGGTGACAAAAAAGGAAGCTATATCTAGTTATTCCTCCTATGGTTGCTACTGCGGCCTGGGTGGCAAAGGATCCCCCAAGGATGCCACGGATCGGTGAGACCACCCCAGCCCTCCCCACCCTCCACCCAATCGTGGCTCCTGCAGGTCTGGTGCCCATCATCCCAGAATCCCAGGAGGTCCCCGCTGGGAAAGCAGCCAGCGTGTTTCGGAAGCTCTGCTCTAGTCTATGGCAAAGTCACTGGGTCTCTGCCCGCGTCGAGGGGGAGAGACCACAGCACCAGGCTCGCCGGAGCTGTGGGGGGCCAGCCCCAACAACACATTCCCGTCCCAGGTGCTGCGCCACACACGACTGCTGCTACTCCCGCCTGAAGAAACGAGGGTGCGGCACCAAGCTTCTGGACTACGAGTTTGCTTACCGGAAGGGCCGAATCATCTGTGGTAAGAGAGTCCTACCGCCTCACCCCATGTTCTTCGTTTCTCTTACTGAGCGTCCGCTGTGCCGGGCACTGTGCTGGGTCCCAGAGATAGAGACACGAAGGGACAGTAGTCCTGCCTCGGGGAGCCCATAGGTGAGTGGGAAGTCAATAAAATGAAAACACAAAATGGGAGACTCGAATAGGAAGTAAGCGAAAGGGTGGGGCCCAGGATACACGCTGAGGTTCAGAAAGATTCCTGAATGCAGGGCATCCAGGCTGAGCCTTCAAGGCTGCGCAGGCATCAGGGAGAGGGCATCTGGGGGAATTCCTACCAGAGGGCTCAGCAGAGCCCAAGGGACCCAGGGAGTTCGATGCTGAAGGAGAGGGAGTGGTGAGAAGTGAGGCCGAAGGAATGGGAAGGGGCTAGATCAAGCCCAAGGTCATATTGTATTTAGATTTTGTCCTGGAGCAGTGGGGCACTCTTAAACAAAGGAGTCACATGACTGCATTTGAGAGGACTCACTCTGGCTACAGGGTTGGTGGAGAGAACAATGGAAGGGGGCAGGGAGCAGTGAGAAGATCACTGCCATTGGACATATGTTAATGGAAGTCTTGACGGAAGGGATGGGGAGTGACATTAAGATGCATTTCAGGCAGAGTCAGCGGAGCTCGGGGATTGGCTGCATGGGGGCGGAGGGAGCTGTTGAATGGGTACACGTCTGCGTGGCCGGAACAGGAGGCTATCCTGGTGGGTGAGGGGAAGGAGAGTTCACGCAGAGCCTGTTTAAGAGGCTCCCAGCACGCCCCAGGGGATGTGAAACAGGCAACTGGATGTAGGAACGTGGAGCTCCAGGGAGGAGTCTGGACAGGGGCCCCAGATTCAGGAGTCATCCCCTACCGGGTGTTTAAAGGCCCAGAAGGAGGACAAAGGAGAGGGGATAGTCTGAGAGGGAGGAGGAGAGCTGAGAGAGAAGGGCAAGAGTTAACTGCAGCCAACTCAACAGCAGCGGAGTCTCCGGAATAAGGGCTGACAGGCTCCTGGCACTTAGAGGCGGGAAGACTACTAAGGACCTCAGTGGGTGCCGTTGGCACGGAGCATGAGGGCAAAGACATTATAGCGGGCAGGGGCGGTAAGTACAGATAACATTCCGGAACAAGTTTGGCTCTGAAGGGGAGCAGAGAGCTGGGTGGTCCCAGAGTTTTGCCCAGTGCCCCCAGACTGCAGATCCACAGGTGGGCTTCTGAGAAAGCGCCACCTCTCACCCAGCACCCTGAGCTCTTTAAGATCAGAAATTAGGTCTCCCTATCCTGACCCCCCCCATGGGGTCCTGCATTTTAGCAGGTTTTGGGGTGCAAGCAACAAGATGCCCAACTAAAAGCGGACTGGATACCAGGGAAGTCTGACTCCGACAAAACAGAGATCTGGGAGAGGGCAGTGCCAGGCCTGGGGCAGCTTCTCAGCTGCGTTGTCAGGGACCCAGCCTCCCCCACCTTCGGCTCCACTGTGTCTCAGTGTGATGCCAGGACGCAGGGTGCCCTCCAAGCACCGTGGCCTTACCCTTGGACGTCTCTCTCTTTGAGGGAATAAATCAATCCTTCCCACAGCCCCCAGGAGCCTTCCCCTCATGTCTCATTGGCCAGAATAAGGTCACGTGCCATCCAGAGACCAATCATTGAAAGGAAAAAGGGATGTGTATGCCTGGCTTACACCAATCGCCACCAATTCCCAGGCCCCAGAGGCTGGGGCGTTGCACCTGGACACATCTGTTGGCAAGAAGAAAGAAATAATAGCTGTCAGGAAGGCCTTTAAGTGTCTCCCGGTGCTTGGGTGCTGTTGTGTCCCCATCAGGCTGGGTGCTAGCTTCCCAAGGATAGGAGCTCTATCTTCCCATCCACCAGAAATCTGGGGCATAGGTGCCCGTCTCAGACCAGAAGCTTCTGGAGGACGGGGGCTGCATCTTTTCCCCCAGGGTTCCCACGAGGAGCTATAAAATCAACAGCCCCCCATCTGGTGTTTATTTTCTTGCGATTGCAGCAAAGCAGGACTCCTGCAGGAGCCAGCTGTGCCAGTGCGATAAAGCGGCTACCATGTGTTTTGCGAAAGCCCTGAAAAGCTACAGCAGAGACTATCAATACTACAACAAGAAGAAGTGCGGTGAGAAGGCCCCCAAGTGCCTTGCCCTGGAAGCCACTGCCACCGAGGCCAGGTTTCCTTCTCTGGCCCCCACCCCTTCTGCATCCTCGCTAGCCCCCCGGCAATGAAGCGATGGCAGAAACATGCTCCCATCCTGGAGACAAGCCAGGAGCCCTTCGATGCCCGGATAGAAGACTTCCACCCAGAAGGAGATGCCCTGAGGCCGGCATTCCCTGCACCTTGTCCCCCTCTTCCTCCCTCGGGTGGCAGGAGATGTCCCCATTCACCCTGCTCTCCAAGTCCTGCTTCCTGCTGAGCAGTAGCAGTTACACTCCCAGGGGCTCTTCTGAATAAAGCAATTTGTTGGCAGACTGTGTGTGTGTGTGTGTGTGTGTGTGTGTGTGTGTGTATGTGTGTAAGCACCTGGCACAGTGCTTTTTGATAAAGGTCTTTTTCACCAGTGCTCTCGTTTCATTTCACTTACCCGGTTCAACCAATACGTACAGACTGGTACAAGACAATGTAGTGTTGGGGGTTACAAGCACAGACTCTGGAGTCCAACTGGCTGAGTCAGTTTCCCCAGCACCACCTCCTCGAGCCCGTCCTCCCTCATCTACATGGAGGGAGCTCTGGTACCAAATGCTTGGGCTTGCTGGAGAATTAAAGGAGATACCAAATGTGAAGCACTGGGTCAGGCCCAAGTGAAACCCTGCCATCCACTGCTCCTTCCCTGGGCAAGAGCAGCTCCTGCTGGCCTCCTGCGGGAAAACAGGACCGTTGGTAGAGGATGTGGGATGTGTAGCTCACATCTTCCACCTGGTATGTGCTCCTGTGTTGCCAGCCTGGGGAAGGTGGGTTCATGTAATGCTGGCCACCAGCTAGATCCTAGGGCACTATCCCCTCACCTAGGACTGGCTTCCTGGGCGGTGACCCAGGCAGAGTCTTGCAAGGCCCATGCTCAAAAGGGCACCACACTTAGGTGAATGCTGTGCCCCAGCCACCTCAAAATTCACAATAAATAGGATCCTGCTTTTTGTTTTGCACTGGGACCCATAAATTATGCAGCTGGTCCTACTTTCACCTGGATGCTGCTGCCCCTCCTGCCATCCAGGGGACGGCTGGGACGGGTTTCTTTAATCATCACCCTCAGGGCTGCTGGGTGTGGATCCCCACACAAAGGCACCCTGCTTGGGGACACGAGTGGGAGCTGAGCTTTAACCCATGCACAGCCCTATCATCTGCACTGACCCAGGGGCGGCGCCTTTCTCTGATTCATCTTCCCAGAGGGGGACCTTTTTCTAATTCTGCATAAAAATGCTTCATTTGCTTGTGATAGCCCCGAACATGTCCTCAGTCACTCATAATAGGAGAAATGCAAATTAAAACTCCACTGAGATATCATTTTTATGTTATTAAAATAGATATAAATCCCAAAGTGTGACAACCTGCTCTGTGGGCAAGGCTGTGTGGGGGAAGCAATTCGCTCCTCTGTAGCCAGCAGGAGGGCAAAATGCCCACAGAGGCCAACCAGAGTATCTATCAAAATTATAGATGTGTTTATCCTTTGGCTCAGCAACCCCTCTTCTAGAAATTCACTCTACGAAGGCACAGAGGTGCACGCTCACGCACGGGCCCATGGACAGTGATTCATGAGAGTTTTTTTTATTGCTACATTATTCTGAATTGGGTTGGAAATAACCCAAGTGTCCACGTACAATGGACTCGCTCAATAAACGATGATACAACCTCAGAATGGAAAGCACCTGTTTAACGAGGAAAGCTGTCTCTGTTGCAGGATCATAAGGCTCCAGCATGGCAGCAAGTGAAAGGAGCAAGGGGAAGGTCAGTATGAACGGTGCGCTACATTTACACAGGGAAGGGTATTTGCTGATGTTACCAGAAACCTTAAAGAACACTCAAGAAGCTAATGGAAGTGGTTACCTGGAGGGAGCAGCACTAGGGTGGGCATGAGCATCACAAGCACATTCCTCTCCCCAGGCAGACACTAAGTGTTGGAGACAACAGTCTAGTCCCGGGACCGGCAGACTATAGCCAGTTGGCCAGACCTACCTGCTGCCTGGTTTTGTACAGCTTACAAGCTGTACAAGAATGGTTTTTATGCCCTGGCTGGTGTGGCTTAGTGGATTGAGCACCAGCCTGCAAAGCAAAAGGTTGCCAGTTTGATTCCCAGTCAGGGCACATGTCTGGGTTACCGGCCAGGTCCCCATTGCGGGTGCATGAGAGGCAACCACACATTGATGTTTCTCTCCCTCTCTTTCTCCCTCCCCTCCCCTCTGTCTAAAAATAAATAAATCACATCTTTTTTTCAAAAAAGAATGTGTTTTACATTCTTAAGTGGTTGGAAAAAATCCAAAGAAGGATAATATTTGTCACACATTAAAAATGATATAAAATTTACATTTTAGTGGCAATAAATAAAGTTTGATTGTAACACAGGCATAATCTTTGGTTTGCCTATTGTCTACGAGCGCTCGCATCTGGGACAGCAGAACTGAAGAGTTAAAACGCAGAACATCTGTCTCCTTACAAGGAGAGTTGGCTGATCCCTGG
The DNA here is from genome assembly GCA_004027475.1 of Anoura caudifer. Classification (NCBI taxonomy): domain Eukaryota; kingdom Metazoa; phylum Chordata; class Mammalia; order Chiroptera; family Phyllostomidae; genus Anoura; species Anoura caudifer. Next base: position 97,122 of record PVKU01000831.1, on the reverse strand, counting down.
GCTAATCAGCTCTTTCTCAAACCATCCCTGGTCTTTTATCTGAGTCAGCTTCCTACTTTTGCAAAATAAAAGACATACCAAATATGAAGCCGAATGTTTTGTTATTCAGTTTGATGAACATAAAATCACTCTGTCAAGTTGCTTTGAAATTTCTAAACATTCACTCTCAACCTCTGTGTGTGTCCCACCGTGGCCGGAAACCCTGCTCTGGCCCCTGGGCCTCTCTGTGGGAGGCACTGGTCCGACCGGTACCGAGGAAAAACAAATACCCTTTTAAAAACCATTTTAATTACATTTTATTGATTATGCTATTACAGTTGTCCCTATTTTCCTCCTTAGCCCCCCACCCCCCAACACCCCCCACTGCCTCAGATAGTCCCTCCACCATTGTTCATGTCCATGGGTCATATGTATAAGGTCTTTGGCTACTCCATTTCCTATACTGTACTTTACATCCCCATGGCTGTCTGTAACTACATATTTGTACTTCTTAATCCCCTCACCTCTTCACCCCTTCCCTCAAACCCACTTCCCATCTGGCAACTACAAAACACTCTCTGTATCCATGATTCTGTCTCTGTTGTTGTTTGCCTAGTTTGTTTTTTAGCTTCAATTGTTGATAGATATGTGTTTATTGCGATTTTATTTGTTCATAGTTTTCATCATTTTTTTCTTAAATAAGTTCCTTTAACATTTTGTATAATAATGGTTTGGTGATGATGAACTCCTTTAGTTTTTTTCTTGTCTGGGAAGCTCTTTTTTTCTTTAAACATTTTATTTATTTATCTTTAGAGGGGAAAGGAAGGAGAGAGGGAGAGAAATATCAATGTATGGTTGCTTCTTGTGCGTCCCTTGCCAGGAACTGGCCTGCATCCCAGGCATGTGCCCTGACTGGGAATCGAACTGTGATCCTTCGGTTCGTAGGCCTGCACTCAATCCACTGAGCTACACCAGCCAGGGCTGGGAAGCTCTTTATCTGCCCATCAATTCTAAATAGTGGTTTTGCTGATGGAGCAATCTTGGCTGTAGGTCTCTGCTTTTCATGACTTTGAATACTTCTTGCCAATCTCTTCTTGCCTGCAAAGTTTCTTTTGAGAAATCAGCCAACAGTCTCATGGGAATTCCCCTGTAGGTAACTAACTGCTTTTCTCTTGCTGCTTTTAAGATTCTCTCTTTATGTTTCACCTTTGGCATTGTAATTATAATGTATCTTGGTGGGGGCCTGTTTGCGTCCATCTTGTTGGGACCTGTTTGCAGCCGTCTTGTTTGGGAGTCTCTGTGCTTCCTGGAATTGCATGTCTATTTCCTTTGCCAAATTAAAGAAGTTTTCTTTCATTGTTTTTTCAAATAGATTTCCAATTTCTTACTCTTTCTTTTCTCTTGGCGTCTCTATGGTGCAAATGTCAGTATGCTTGAAGTTGTCCCAAAGGCTCCTAACACTATACTCCTAACACTAAATTCAATTTGGGGGATTCTTCTTTCTTCTTGTTGTTCTGATTGGTTGTTTTTGCTTCCTTATGTTCTAAATCATTGATTGGATTCTAGGCTTCATCCACTATACCATTGTTTCCCTGCAAATTGTTCTTTATTTCAATTAGTGTATCCTTCATTTCTGTCTGGGTCTTTTTTATGCTATTGAAGTCCTCACTAAGTTCCTTGTGCATCCTTATAACCAGTGTTTTGAACTCTGCATCTGACAGATTGCTTATCTCCATTTTGTTTAGTTTTTTTCTGGAGTTTTGATCTGTTCTTTCATTTGGGCCATGTTTCTTTGTCTCATTTTGGCAATTTCCCTGGGTTTGTTTTTATTTATTAGGTAGAGCTGCTATGACTCCCTGTCTTAGTAGCATGGCCTAACGTAGTAGTTGTCCTGTAGGGTCCAGTGGCACCCAAGCTGGGCACTAAAGGTGTGCTCTCCATGTGGGCTGAGTACACCCTCCCCTTGTAGTTGAGCCTTGATTGCTGTTGGCAGGTCAATGGGAGGGATTTTCCCAGGCCAGTCAGCTGCAAGGACTGGCTGTGACCACTGGCCGCCAACCTCCACCCTCTGTGGAGGATCAGCTGTGCAGGGGCAGGGTGGTGGTGCTCTGACGTGGTCTGTAGCTGCCCACTGGGTGCACAGGCTCTGGGGCTTCCCAAGTGGTGCAGTCCAAGGTCAGCCACCACCTGTGTTATGCCGGGGGCCACCCTGCATGAACTACAAAGCAATCTGAGATGGCTGCTACTTGTGCTGGGCTTGGAGACTCCCAAGTAAGGCCAAGCTGTGCTCCAAGGCTGGCTGCTGCTAGGGCTGGGCCTGTGGCCACTTAGCTAGAGGTGCAGGGGGCTAGAGGCTCACTGAGGCTGATTATTGCTATTTGAGGGGATTTAGGAAGATATGAAGCATGGGCTAAGACAAGTCATTTATATGGAAAAATCGCTACTATTAGCTTGAGTGGAACCATAAATTGGGTGGGGCAGAGCCTCACGGAATCTCCAGGGTGGGGCTAACCAGGTGAGACAGGTTGATGGAGTCTCAGATATAACACTGACCGGCTGGTTCTGTTGCTCTGTCAGGGAAGGTTCAGAAAAGGAACAATGTCCTCTGCCCCTCTTTCTGTCTGGGAGAAAGGTGACCCCAGCTCTCACCCTAATGCCAGACACTTCAGCTCCTCCCTGTACACCACTGGTGCCTTTCAAGCTGCTACCCTGGTGCTGGAGCTCAGAGGGAATGAGTCTGAATTAGTCCATGTGTGGGTTCTTTAAAAGGAATTGCTTGGGACTCCAGAAGTTTTTTCCACTGACTCAATCCCCATTGGTTTTTGCAGCCAGGAGTTACGGGGATGTATCTTCCTGGCACGGGAACCCTGGGCTAAGGGGTCTGGTGTGGAGCTGGGGCTCCTCATTCACAAGATATCCCTCTAGAATTTTTATCCACCACATGTGGGTGTGGGACCAGCCTGTTCTGATTCTCCATGTTTCCACATCTCCACCCCTCCTACGAGTCTGGATAGATGTGGTTTCTTTAGTTCTGTAGTTGTCGGACTTCCACTCAACTCTATTTCTGATGGTTCTGGAAGATGTTTGTTCTATAGTTTACTTGTAATTTTGATGAGGTTGTGCAAAGAGGTGGGCTGTGTTTCCCTATACCTCCATCTTGACTAGAAGTCACAAATACCCTTAACGATTTCATAATTAACAGTAAGTATCCTTTGATTTACAGTAAGTACCATTTATTACTATGCAGGTAGAATCTCGTTTCCTTTGCACTACCTTTCAGGATACACTGGAGTGAGGATGGGACCATATTACTCCTCCATAATTACTTTTCAGTTCAAAGAGAGGCTCTGAAATGCCTTTTGGAAAAAAAAAAGTCTTAATTAAATGCTTGCCAGGTGTGTTCTTCCCTTCTGCCTCGATCCAGGGGAAGGGAACGAGGACAATGGCTTGTTTGCTCGGTTACCTCCCTCCCTCCATGGGAAAGTTTGCACTTCATAACTGAGGATTCTTCCAAGAATTCCTTCAATGTGAGTCTTTGTGTGCAGAAGTTTGGAGGCCTCCTATTCCTCAGAACATTCCTTTTACAGCCTCACATTGAATAACAGTTTGAAAGGACATAATATTCTAGGATTAATTTTTTTTCTATACCTTAGAGATACTCCTTTGTTTTCTTCTCACATCCAGTACTGCTGATGAGCAGTCTTACGTTAATCACTCCTGATCAGAGGTTGGTTTCCTGCTTTCCCTCAGAAGCCTTTAGAATTTTCCTCTTTGTCTCTGATGTCCGTAACTGTCACTATAGCGCGTCTAGTTGTCAGTTTTTCCTTCCCTGTCTTGTGTGCATTCTCAGGTCCTTTCACCTTTCTTCAAATATAAGGATTTAATATTCATTATTTCTTTGAATGGTCCCTTCCATTTTTCCTCTCTCCTCCTGGGACCTACAGTGTCTGGATGTTGGCACATTTATCCTCCATATCTCTTAGATTTTGTTTTCCATTTTCTTTTCATACTTAGAGTTCTCAAGCTAAGCTTCTAATTCCTGTGTCAATCATCAGCTGGCTATCCCATTTCAATGACTATATTCTTCATAACTAACATGTACACTTTGGGGCTGTGTTAATGATTTTTTCCCCTTGGAGTATAGTGCTCATATCTTGCCTTATCTACAAATGTGTATGTTTAACATGGTTATTTAAACTTCTTGTCCATCTGTCCTGACAATTTCCGTTGCAGAATGTATATGTCATAAACTGTATTTCCTCTCCTCTAGTGGGTGTAGTTCTGCATCTGCAGGTGGATTTGCAGAGAGGGGAGAGGATGTGTCCTAGGTTTGATGATTGCTGTTTGCTGCCACTACAGGCAGGTGCTCTGGTCAGGATTTCATCATGAAACACCTGGGAAGTAGCCACACTGGCAAGAAGCCACATCCTGAGGCTGAAACCAGCCATCCCTTGGATTTTAGGGTGCGGTGGAGGAGCGAGTCATGAAGGACAGAGGGAGGAATGAACGCCTGCAGGTAGCTGAGTGGCCTGCGTTATCCTCAACAATTCTTCTACCTGCAGGGTTACTGGACAGCCCTACTATGACGTCTAGAACTTGAGCATCTCAGCTCTGACTTCCAGGGCAGAGAGGCAAAGAGAGAAGAAGAAGAGAACGTAAGAAGTTTTTCCCAACCGCGCCAGCCCTTGCCCCTGCACAGCCACCCCTTCTCCCTAACACCCACTCCCAGCGGTCGAGATCAGCTTCATTTTTCCTGGCAGGGCTCTGTATGGGTCCTTCTGTTAGTTCTTCCAATCCAAGCTTCTCTCTCAGGTGTGTAGTTTTTCTTGATTCATTTTGACAAAGGCAGCCCACAGCGTACACCAGTTTGTAAAAGGGAAATTATACAGAGGTGGGCAAAAGGAAGTTTACAGTTGTGAGTACACAAAGCACAGAGTTTATTCTTATATTATTATTCATTAATTACTGTACTATTTTTCCTATGAACAACTGCAAACCTATTTTTGCCCACGCCCGCAGAGCACCATTATCTTGTGTGTAATTTAAAAACACAATGACATAGACACGAAATATTTCTCAGGGAACCATGTATCCAAACAAACAGACGAAGGATGAACTGGCGGTGTAGAGGGAGGATAAAGGAAAAAATGAAGCAAGTGAAATAAAACCAGAGTCTTGCACAACCTGTGACGACCGTGTGTTATGAACAGGGGTTGTGGTGCAATCAGCTAAGCAAGCAGCCAATTACGAGGGCGCTTACCCTTTGACTCAGCATCCCCCAGTGTGGAAATGTACCCTATAAATGTGTGCACTCACGTGCACACGCACAATGATGAATGAGCAGTGTGTGGTGGACAGAGTGAGAATTCAGACCCAGAATTGTCTTGATCCAAAGTCTGTTTGTTCCTACTGCCCATGATGCTGGGAAGCTTGACTGAGGCACCCATGTGAATCGGAAACGCCCATCTCTCCATTATTGCTCTCTCTGGGCTGTAGTAAACAGAGATCACACATATTCTTTTTTTTAAATTATATTTTATTGATTATGCTATTACAGTTGTCCCATTTTCCCCCTTCATTACCCTCCACCCTGCACACCCCCTCCCACCCACATTTCCCCCTTTAGTTCATGCCCATGTGTCATAAGTTCCTTAGCTTCTACATTTCCCACACTATTCTTGCCCTCCCCCTGTCTATTTTCTACCCACCGTCTGTGCTACTTGTTCTATGTACCTTGTCCCCCTCTCTCCTCTTCCCACTCCCCTATTGCTAACCCTCCACGTGATCTCCATTTCTGTGTTTCTGCTCCTGTTGTAGTGGTTTGCTTAGTTGGCTTTTGTTTTAGGTCTGGTTGTTAATACCTGTGAGTTTGCTGTCTTTTAACTGTTCATATTTTTTTATCTTCTTTTTCTTGGATAAGTCCCTTTAACATTTCACATAATAAGGGCTTGGTGATGATGAACTCCTTTACCTTGACCTTATCCGAGAAGTGCTTTATCTTCCCTTCCATTCTAAATGAAAGCTTTGCTGGATAGAGCAATCTTGGATGTAGGTCTTTGATTTTCATGACTTGGAATATCTCTTCCCAGCCCCTTCTTGCCTGTAAGGTCTTTTTTGAGAAATCAGCTGACAGTCTGATGGGAACTCCTTTGTAGGTGACTGTCCCCTTATCCCTTGCTGCTTCTAGAATTCTCTCCTTCATTTGAATCTTTGCCAATGTAATTATGATGTGCCTTGGTGTGTTCCTCCTGGGGTCCAACTTCTTTGGGACTCTCTGAGCTTCCTGGACTTCCTGGAAGACTATTTCCTTTGCCAGATTGGGAAGTTCTCCTTTAGTATTTGTTCAAATAAGTTTTCCACTGGTTGCTCTTCTTCTTCCCTTTCTGGTACCCCTATAATTTGGATGTTGGGATGTTTAAAGATGTCCTGGAGGTTCCTAAGCCTCTCCTCATCTTTTTGAATCTTTGTTTCTTCCTTGCTTTTTGTTTGGTTGTTTCTTTCTTCCTTCTGGTCCACTCCATTGATTTGAGTCCATTTTCCTCCCATCTCTGTTGGTTCCCCATGCATTTTTCTTCATTTCACTTATTGTAACCTTCATTTTTTCATCTAATTTGTGAGCAAAATCAACCAATTCTGTGAGCATCCTGATCACCAGTGCTTTGAATTGTGCATCTGATAGGTTGGCAATCTCTTTGTTGCTTAGATAAATTGGCTCTGGGGCTTTGATTTGTTCTCCAGTTTGAGCCATTTTCATTTCTGGGTGTTTTTTTTTGTTTGTTTTTTGTTTTTTTTTTTGTCTAGTCACAGCTGTTAGGTAGTGAGGGGTGGAGCCTTAGGTGTTCCCCAGGGTGGGACAGCCCAGTCGCTGGGTAGTGACGCTGTATGTGGGGGCGGGGCTGAGAGGAGACAATGGCACTTGCTCCGCTCACTCTCAGATTCCATTCCCTTCCACTGCTTCCCCTTTGCCTGGATTATCTGTGCGTGAATGTGGGGCCACTCGGTCAGCCAGCTGCCTTGTGCGGCCTCACTGGTTCTGCACAGTTGCCACCCTGTGCCCAGGTTCTGCTAGTCACTGCCTGTGCACCTGGGGGCTGCCAGCCGCTGCTGCCTGCGTGCTCCGCCCCTCTTACCGGCCTGGATGAATCGTTGTTGGACTTCCAAACAGTTCGGTTTTCTGAGTTCCAATTGTTTTCTTGTTTCTAAATCTTTGTTGTCCTTAATTTTGGTTGTGAGAGGAGGCACAGTGTGTCTGCCTATGCCTCCATCTTGGCCGGAAGTCCTCGAGATCACACATATTCTAAAGGTCATTTTTATTTTGTTTTTGTCCTCAGTTTGAGAATGGAGTTAAACTGATGCATCCTGCCTGATAGTGCGTAGAGGAAGTTCAGGTGTATGCTGAGTGGCAGAAAGGGGAACATCTGAGCCCAAAAGTCTTCTGTACATGATGGAATAGGGTATTAGCTAATTAACAGAATGAGTGAATGGTGGACTGGGAGCTCCTCAAGGATGGAAACCACACCTGGTTCACTGTCAGCTTGGGGCCTGGCTGGGTGGGCAGCAAATGCTGAGGGTCTAGGATACAGGCGAGGCGGCAAGAATCTGGGGAGATGCATAAACACTTGACTCCTTGAGCCGCTCACATCCACTCGCACCCTCCACCATGCCCAGCTTCCACACTGCAACATGGGCCTCCGTTACCTTGTGACAGATCGGAAATTGCCCGCCCCGCTGCATTGAGAGGAAGGGATAAGGCCGACGGATCCCAGAGCCTCTTCATGATCCAGTCCAGACTTCCCAAAAGACCAGCCAAGAAGACAATGAAACAGTCCCTGCCCTTTCGTTTTGCTGCTGCCACATTCTTAACTGATGCTCATCGTCCCCTCCCTCTGGCATCCAGGTCTTATCTCCTTCATCCTCAGCCAGTGCCTGGGCTGGTTTCCTGCTCATGTGGCATATGTCACCTTCACTCAACAGGATAAACGTGGGCAAGAGACCTACACAGGTCCTGGAGGTGACTCAGAGCCATTTGGACAAGGAAATTACAGAGTCCAGGCACCCAGATCAGGGTCTAGAAGGGGAGCCCGTACTCCAGGCAGGCACCTCCCTTGGCCTGTAGGGTCCTCCCACCCCAGGCAGGACCCTGGAGAACCAGGACTAAGGATGGTACTACTATTCATCTTAGGTCAAGAAACTCTGAGAAAGGACTCTTGGAGAAAAGGATTTCTGCCAAAGAAAGGCTCTTTCAGGAGAGACTAAATTTTTACAGGGGAAAAAAAATAGCCTTTTTGCTAATCACCTCCCCAAAAGCACATCTTTGCTTAGATTTCCAGTGTTTTTATTCAGCCAGCGAAGTGACGAGGCTTTTACTGGTCTCTGAAGACCTTGAAAATCAGATTCACACCATCTGAGTGCCTCACGTTTAGTTCAAACCTCGCCCAGGAGACTTTTCAAGGGCAGAGTCACTGACGAGTTCCATTCCCTAAGGCAAATAAATCACATGGACCACTTCCTGCAATAAAAGAGCCAGCTGGCTGACCAAGGGACTTCCCCACTTTTCAACTGGGTCATGGCCCGAGAGTCATTTCCTTCCCAATGGCAGCATGAGGCACTCAAAGCCAGGACAGTGACAAGAACAAAAACAGTGGGTCTCAACAACACCACACTCCCTTTCTGCGGCAGGTCCCAGGCCGAGCATTTTAAATGCATTTTCTCATTCGGTTCTCTTCGCAATCCCAGGAAAGATGATACTGTTTTTCCCATTTTCCATTCATTCATTCCACAGGACGTTTATTGAGCACTTTTAATGTTCTGGGCACAGAACCAGCAAATACATACCCTGCCTCCCCTTAGCACTTACAAGCCACTGGGCGGAGACAGACGCAGCCAGTAAACACATTATGAGGGCGGAAAGATAGTAGCGAGTACCACAAAGAAAATAAAACAGGAGAGTAGGGGAGGGTAGGGGGAAGGCAGGGTATGTATTTGAGAGAGTGCCCAGGAAAGCCGCTGCATTTGAAGTGGTAAGGAGGAGCGAGCCCTAAGGTGATCAAGGAATAATCACTTGGAACAGCTAAGGCAAAGGCACAGAGGCAGGACCAAGCTTGGCACATCGGAGGGCAGGAAGGAGAACAGGACAGTGTGGCATACCACAAAAACTGAAAGAACGAAAAGAAAGTGCAGTTAGCAGGCAGCAGAGTAGAAGAAATGAAACCTGCTTGATCTTATCTGGGTGTGAAATCTCTCCTCAGGCAGATCAGCAATAAGAAAGAAAGAAAAGGAAGAAAAGCCCTAGGTATCTGGAATTAGATATGGAAAGATATGTACAGCTCTGTGGAGGCTTTGGAAACTAATAATAATAATAATAGGAGGAGGAGGAGGAGGAGGAGGAGAAGGAGAAGAAGGAGGAGGAGGAGGAGAAGAAGAAGAAGGAGGAGGAGGAGGAGGAGAAGGAGAAGAAAGAAGGAAGAAGAAGAAAGAAGGAGAAGTAGAAGAAGCTTGTGTCTCTGGATCAAACCATACCTGAAAGCCTTTAGATTTTTTTTTTTTGCATAAGTCAGTAGATTTCTTTTATTTTTTTAAACTAGTTTGAGTTGTATTTTCTTTTGTTTGTATTAAAACATCCTAAATGATTGGCATATGTTCTTCTGTTTAGTATTTTTCAACTTCCCCAATGAAGTAGCTATATTAACTCTACTACATACATGAGAAGAAGAAAATGAAGAAGGTCAAACGATTAATACAAATTCTTAGTTCCCGGCAGTTGGGATTCCAACACGGGACTCCAAAGACTGAGCACCTAATTCCTACGGTACATCACCTCTGTGAAACCATGGCAACAGGTCTTCCACTAAGCCTGAATCTTAGAATCTTCCCACACCACCGACCCACGTGCAAGGACAGAAAATCAAGAAGTCTACCACCAGCCAGGAAGAGAGAGAAGAGAGCATCACTCCCAAGCACTTAACCTTTTTATTTTCAACTTTAGGGTTTTGATAGCAAAAATGATATAATAAATTCCTCTGTATTGCTCATCCACCTTCCACATTTATCAACATTCTGCCTTCTTTATCATCTGCATCTCCTCCCACTCTGCACCTCTGCTCACCTATCATCATCATTAGGATTATTTACAGTTCTCTCCTAGAGGTAAAGTATACTTATGTTGAAATGCACAAATCTCAGCTGGACAACTTTGACAAATGGATACACCCACACAACCCACATTCCATCACAGCACAGAACATTTCTGTCTCCCAGGAAGCTCCTTCTGACTCCATGAAAACCGCACTCACCGAGGCCCCCACCGGCCTCCCAGGTCTCTGACTTCAGCCATTACCCCACTGGGTCGGTCTGCTAACATTGTTCTCCAACATCAGCCACCACTCCCTGCTTCTTCATAGTTCGTGCCCGTTGACTTCCACGGCACTACTCCCTCTTGTTTTACTCCCACTGCCTGAATTGTTTTTCTCTGCTGCTCTCTAAGCCCTTAAACACCAAATGGGTAATTTCTTTCAACTCTCAGTGATAACTCCAATCGAGGTCCCCAGCTCAGACCCTCCCCTGAGCTGCTGGTGCGCACCTCCAGGTGTCCCTGGACCTCTCCCCATGGGTGTCCCACGAGCACCTTGTGTTCAACATGTCCCAACCTGGACGACTCTTCTTCCCACAGCTGCATCTAAGACTTCCTCCCGTGGTCTTTATCTCAGCCAGAAGTGCCACCATCCACCCAAGCACCCAAGCTGAAAATGAGCTCATCACCTTGGCAAGCCCTCTCACTCTCCTCCACACCCAGGCAGCCGTGGGTACTGCTAGTTCTACCTGCTAAGTATCTGCCAGGCCCAGCCCCTTTCGTTCCGGTTGTCGTTGCCTTACCCCGCCCACCTTTCTCTCCCCCTTAGCTGTTGACAGCAGCTTCGTAATCCCTTCACCTCCTCTCCGCATCCTCCTACTTCCAGACTTACTTCCAGGTTATCCTTTGCTTAAAACCTTTTAAAGATTCCCCAGTACGCCGAGAATGAAAGCTAACCCTCTTCCTGGAACATCCAAGGTCTACGACTTGGCCTTCTCTCTCTCTCTTTTTAAGGATTGATTGATTGATTGATTGATTTTTAGAGAGCAGGGAACGGAGGGAGAAAGAGAGGAAGAGAAACACATGCCCCCACCTGGGGACCCAGTCCATAACCCAGGCATGTTCCTGGACTGGGAATCGAACCAGTAACCTTTCAGTTCGAGGGCTAGCACTCAATCCACTGAGCCACACCAGCCAGGGCAACTTGGCCCTCTCTCTGGCTCCAAGTCCATCCATGTACCCTCTGCCATATACTCATCACTCCAGCCAAGAGGCTTGTTTATCCTAACCTCCTTGACTTTGCCCGTGCTGGCACCTCTGCCTGGAAATCCCAACCCTCCTCTTCTTCCCCTAGTTTGCTACTATTAACCCTGTGGACTCAGTTTTCAGGAGCTACCTCCTACTCCTAAAAGCCTTCCTAGATGTCCACAAACAGGGTTTGAAGATACTCTCTCTTCTCCCACAGAATCATGGGTTTTTTTCCCATGTTCCCTCAGAACATTATAATTTATCTTTGGTGAGTGTAGAACCCAGCACTAGCTGGAGTTCCTCGAGGACACAGGCTGTGTTTAGTGTACCTCTTTCCACCCAGGAATGAGCAAAAAGAGCAAGTATGTAGGTAGGGGCTTGGCTGAAGTGCACCAAATAAATGAAGGGGTTGGGTGGACTATCTCTTGCCACATGTGCCCAACCTTGAATTGTAGCAAAAGTGGGGTCTCAGGATTTGGGTCTGGCACCCACTTGCTTCCAGGTGGCCATGGCAATGGTCAGGCTTGAAACACACCTTTGCGAAGAGCTCCAGGTACTACTGCATTCTCCGGGCCAACCCTGGCTCCCCGTGGCTCTTGCCAGCCCCTCTCCCAACCCACCCAATCCTGTCATAGTCAGTCCTCTTGGAATAGTCTATACCACCACAGCCCAGGAGAACTTTCTGCAGGGTGGACACGGTCTCTATCTGCGTTGTCTGGTATGGTAGCTGCCAGCCACATGTGGCTCTCTGGGTCATGAGAAATGTTACAAATCTTTCAACAGAATGTTTCTGAAAAGCAGAGAGCGAATCACGCAAAAAGAGAAACGGTGGCCCTAACCAGAAAGAGAGGCCTTTGGCCTCCCTCTGATGGGGGACTCGAGAGTTAGAAAACTTTAGCTTAAGTAATAGGTAATAAGCTTAGTAATCAATGCCTGTAAAAACTGTTGTTCTAAGAACTGAAGATATGACTTGCCCTGACTCCAGGAGACCACAAGCAGTCCCACCTTTGGGCCCCAGGAGGGCAGCGAGCAATCCAGCTGGCGTCTGAGCCACCGTGCTCCAGGGGGGACACCCACCGCCCAGGGCACAATGAAAGAATGCTGCAGCTTTTATCTGATGAAGTTTTCCCCTGAATTCCAAACCCCTTTCCTACACTTTCTTCTTATAAAAGGGGTCGGTTTAAAATGGAATTTAAGATGGCCTATTAGGGTACATAACCCGCCATCTTCTCAGATCACCAGATGTCTGAATCGAGTGCCCGTAAAGATTCAGTCCCTGTCTCTGAGAACTGGATCTGGTAGGCAACAGGCAGCGTGAACGCCAGCTTTTCCAGTTTCACCTCCTCAAACTCTCCTCCCTTTTGATCCACACCCTTCTGGTTTCTGTCTCACCTCACCGGGCTACTTCTTTTCCATCTCCATTGCAGGCCTCTTCCTTTACTTGACCAGAGCGTACCTGGGATGGTCCCTGGGCCCTCTTCCAAAGTGGACTGTGGACACAATGGCTGGTGCTCAAACAACCGTATTGAGCCACGAGGTAGCACACTTGGACAAGCAGAGCAGCCAGGTAGCGGACACCCAGTCCTTGACAATTATGGACTCATTTTCACACTCCAGGCTGCCGACTTCCAGACTTCTTTTCTGTGAGAGAGAACAAAATTTCCATCTTGTGTAAGCTACCGTTACTTTGGGTTGACATCCTTCACAGTCGGTGGACCCAACCCTAGCACACCGCCCCACACCCAAAGCTGAAAATCCACTCTATTGTATCCCATTTCACGTCCAGCTTCATTGTCCAGGACAGCCTATTAGAGGTTCCACAGTGAGTTCAAATGACATGACAGAGATACTCTAACAACAAGTTCCACCAATAAAGTGCCCTCATTTGCATAGGAATCCTCTCTCATTCCAATTCCCAGGGAGAAAGCATCGTTGTTTCTCCTCTGGTATCTGAGGGGCACTGGTTCCAGGAGCCCCCGAGGATACCCAAATCCGTGATGCTCAAGTCCCTTGTATAAAATTACCTACTCACATATAACCTGCCCACACCCTCCCTACACTTTAAATAATCTCTAGATCACTTGTAACACCTACTCCAATGTAAATGCCAGATACGTAATTGTTATACTGTATTGTTTAGGGAACGCTGACCAAAAGAAGTCTGTACATGTTCAGTCCAGATGCAACCATCGTAAGCTGAAACGCATGGCACATGTCAGCAACAATGCAACTTTTTCTCAAATAGCTTTGATCCATAGGTGGTTGAATACAGAAGCATGACAGTAAGGTTCGAAAATTACCCCAATTCATTTATTCTAAAATGCACAGTTTTTACCCTCTCATTTTGATGCATCCAGATTTAATGTTATCCAGATGCATCTTAAAATCAGTGTCATTTTACAATGACCAGACTGGTGGCATCCTTGGCGTAGGAGTATAAAAAGCTCCCATCGACCTCTTTAAAGAAGATCACAGAAAAACCAGCATTAAGGCATATTAGATTAAAGAAAATACGGTTTTACTTTGCAAGCTAAAAATCTCAGGGAATTACAGTTCAAAACGGATCCTCCTCAATTCCTCATTGGCTCAGCCTCCACTAAAAGGTTCTGAGACCTTATTTTCCCTTTTATGCTTTTCTACGTAGTTCCCAAATATCTCAGCCTTTCTCCTAAGGTGGCGGTTCTCCAACCGAAGTCAGCACCAGAATTACCTGGCGGGCTTGTAAAAATGAGTTCTGGCGTCAAACTCTAACCGAGCAAAGCGGGGCCTGTCCATGGGTCACCTGGATACACGACTCAACAATTAGTGCTGAAGGAAACAGGTTTTATTTGCAGGATTCCAACCTCAGAGGGGCTGGGCGCGCTTCCGCTCAGAGCCCTGTTCTGCGACAAGACCCAGCGCTCCCCTTGCTCCCCACCAGGCTCTAGGCCAAAAGCATGCCCCACGTTCCCCGCGTCCTTATCCGTTCTTCAGCCGGCTGTGCAGACAGGTCTCCCTCCCCTCTGGAAGGTACGGGCATGGAGCTCAGAGTCGCCATCCTCTCGCAGTAGCTCTCTCCCTCAGGATCTGGGGTACGTTCTCCTCAGCCTCCACGTAGTGGTTCAGGAAACACGTGCCGTGTCACACTGGGTCATGGGGGAGTCCGGGGAGGCACACGTCCCAACAGAGTGGCTTCTCCATACCTCCTTCGGAGAAGCAGAAACCCACATTCCTGGTCACAGTTCAGTCCCAAAGCCCCTCCTGCTACAGAGCACAGAAGGTTCTTTATGTCCAGCCACCTTATGGAAAGATGTCTCTCAAAGCCAGAGATTTGTGAAAAGGAAAGGAAATGTTTATTTAATGCTATACAGACTTAAAGTAGCGACCAGTGTCTTCATTAAAATATCAAAGTTCTTTAGGATACCCACAGACGCCCACAGTGCTTCCTCTCTCCCTCTGCCCTAACTCAGGGTACCACAATCCATAATTCAGGAAGAGAAGCACATGTCCGGGAACCAGGCTCCTGACACCGTCAGCTGTGTCGTCATCCAGGCAGGATCTCTAATTAGTCCAAAGCCATGTGGCACCTTCTCATGGCCTACTGGCAAGAGTCCTTTCTCCCTTCTTCCAGGCAAAATCTCTCCTGCTTCCCAGGCCACGCAGCCAAAGGGAGCACCCCAAAGCCACGTGATCCTTCTACCAAAGCTGTGGGGAAGGGGTCCCCACTCTGGCAAAGCCTCGTGGCTCTCCCTCTTCACCAAAGCTGCAGGGGTCTGCACTCTGGTGAAACTGTGTGTAATCTTTGCCTCTGGCAAAGCTTCGAGAGGGTCTCCACTCGGGCAAAGCTGAGTGGCAATTCTCTGCTAAAGCCACATGTTGATTTTCCCTCAGGGATGTGGGTCCTGCACTCTTGTGAAAGCGCATGATTCTCCCCTCACTGCCTGCCACGCCTGGGTTTAAATACCCACACCAGTCTTCCTCTGCAGCCCCATTTCCGACTCCTCCTACAACCAGTCACACCTGCCATCACTCCCGTATCCTTCCAGCTTTACTGGGCTGCCATAGTGAGTCTGAGCAGGTGTGGCCCCATGGCGTGGAGCCAATCATCTCCAAGCTCTCACGCAGGCGCCACAAACAGGGGAGTTGCCTTCCAGTTCCATCTTGGGTGGAAGTCACTCCCTTCTCCCTCGCTCAAAGCAAGGCCACAGCTGTTTAACATATCCATGAAACCAGTTAAAGGTTATAGATATGTTAAATGACCATTCTAGAAGCTATCTGCAAAACTGTTGCTATGCAAAACAGCTCTCAATGGCCCTGCTCCATGTGTCCCTTCCCCCAACTCACACCTGAGGGGGAAAGGGTGAGGACATCTTATATGTCCCTCTAATATTTCCTGGACACCCTGAGTTCTGGGCCCCATTCCAACTGCCTTTCGGGGGCCCCCCTCTTGGCTGCACCCTGTTACGCTCCCGCCAACCCGGGCTGGGTTCGGCAGGTTCCCGCACAGCTCCGTCAGCTCTCTCCTTACCCCCTTCCCTCAGCCCGCATGGCTGCCTGCCTTCCTCACCACCCCAGGCCGCATGGCGGAGTCCTGGCTCCTGGCCCGCACAGCTTCTGCCTCCCACACCAGCCCTTCTGGCGGGCCGCTTCGCTGCCAACGGCAGAGCTGCTGGTCTGCAGCTTCTTCTCTCAGACCTCACCCCCAAATCCCCCCTCCATGGCTCCTCTTTCAAGCCTGCCTTTCTTCTCTCTCAGCCCGCCCTTATCTTAAAATACTCGGCCTGGAACTTCCCAGATGACCTCACGTCCGGCCCCTCCTACAACGTGCTACTTTCGCCAGTTGCCCCGTATCTTTTACCTCCTTTTGGCTGTCATCTTTAGTCAGGGCAAGAGTCTCCCAGGACGCAGGGGGCATCTGGCTCCTGCCTCTCACTCCGGTGCTGTGTAAACTCCCCCCGATTTGTCACGAGTCCCTGAGCGCGCCCAGAGTCACGTACACATTTTTGCCTGGGGCGGCGGAAGTCGGACACAGCTATCAACTTGCCATTGTTATAAAAAGTATCTTGACCTCTGTATCATCTGCCCTCCCTTCCCCCAACCATGGGCTGTGGGGAATTTCTCCTACATTCTGGGGACCCCTGCTCTGCACCCCATTACACTACCCCTAGAGTTTTCGTTTTAGACCGTCTAGGGTGGAGGCTGAGAATTCGCCACTATTCTAAGGAAACCTCTCCCTGAATCAACCTGCCTATCTTCCTTTTTTAATGGTTCTTGTTCAGATTAAAAACAAACAAACAAAAGGCCTTCTCCAGTTACTCTGGCTCCTGTTTTTAATTTCCTGAGCAATCTCGATCCCTAGAGACAGAGTATCACAAATGCAGCCCACTTTAATTGCCTTCTTAACCCTCAAGTTGTCGCTAATTTAATTGCGTCATTTCTATACCTTGCTACAGGTAGACAGCATGTTACATTTATAATAAAAGTGCCCATCTCTTTTCTATTTTTTGCTCTGTTATAAAATCCATCATTATCCACAGGTGAACCCAGTGTTTAGCCACAGTGTGACTTCTGTAATGAATACATCATAAATAATCAAAGCTAACTTGAGACTTCAAGAGTGACTAGCCACATTGGACAAGCCATCCAAATTCAAGACTGCTGATCCCTTTACTGGAGGGTTTTTCAGCCTCAGCGCCCTTGATATTTGGGGCCGGGCAATTCTCTGTTGTGGAGCTGGCCTAGGCATTATAGGATGTTTGGCAGCGCCCCTGGCCTGCACCCACTGGGTCCCGCAAGCATCCTCCCAGCTGTGACAACCGAATGATTTCCAGACGTTGCCCTTGGCTCAGAGGCCACTCAAAACAAGGTAAACAGAAAGGAATTTGGCCATTCATTTATGGCACCTGCACAGGCCTTAACTGCTGAAAGCTGATGCCCTCATGTTTGACTGCAGCAATTTTCTAAAAGTAACTTGCCCGAAAACCACCCAGAAAATCTTATTAAAATGCAGATCCTGATTCAGGAGATCTGGGGTGGCACCTACCCCGAATCTCAAAGGTCCAAGCCAGACTAAGTGAGTCAGAATCTGCATTTTAATCATATCTCCGGGTCATTCATATGCACATTAAATTTTGAGAAACACTGCCCTATAAGAACACACTAGAATTCAGCTGAAGTTAAAGTCCTGGCCTGCAGACTTGGCTGAAGAAGCACAGGAAGTGCAGCAAATCATAGTTCTGGCCCCAGAGCCCGCAGGACTTGCTTAGGGAAGCCTCTTCCCCCCATAACGAATCCTTGTCTTGTGCTGTCTGAAGCTCCTACGGCTCTATGACATCTGCTAAAGAGCCCTGCTATCCCCTGCACTGTGCTGCCCTTCGTAGTTCAAGGTCGAGATGAAGTAGCCCGCAAACTAAGGACTCCAAGGCCCATGCTCATGCCAAGTCCCTCCCCATGAACCAGCTCACTAAGATCGTGACCCGAAGCTCCACCTGCATGGGAGCAGCAGCTTGTCTCAAATGCCACTGGCTTTTTGCTTCCCTCGTTCGACTCCTTCTCTATTTCCTAAGTTCTTGGCTGACATCAGATTTGGGTGTTGGAGGCAAGGCCATTAAATAATATTTGTTCCCCTCCTGCGTCAGTAGCTTCTGCAGAGAACTTTCAGTTCTGCTGCTTGTGAGGCCAGGCCCAGGACACCTTACCCGCCCTGACTAATTTTGTTTTCCTGGCTTGAAACATTTTAACACAAATACTATAGAGTTTATCTCTGCCTCTTCTATACCACTTACCACTTTCTCCTGAGAGTTAAAAGTTATTTCTGCACCAGCCTGTCCCCGTCCTTAGGACCACCAACTTGGAGAGGCTGCATATCTGGTTTGCTTTTGCACCCAGACAAAACCGTGCCCATAAGAGATGCTCGATACGCCAATGACTGTTCACACTATGCTCCTTGGTCCATTTCATTATGAACTGAGTAACCGCCTCCCCCACTCCTGGGCGTGACCCAGGGCCTGGTTCTGGGGGTTAGCCCACCCTGATCAGACCCCTCCCTCCTAGTGGCACTCGGAAACTGCATCTTGCAGGTCTAGTGCCATACTCTCTGATTGGCCGATTGATTTTTTCCTTGTGTAGTTCACGGCTAGCCTTTGGTGAACGTTTGAAGTCCCTTATCTTTTTTGTTCTCATCTTGGATCACCTTTGTTCCATTATCTCGGCGGCTAAGGACTTGATTGACAAATTATTTCAGACCTTGATCTGGAAATGTTCTCCGGGTAACATCAAAGTAGAACAAGGTGACTCTGCCTCGGAAAAAGCTCAAAGCCATTTCAACCTTTGGTAAAATAAATGAGAAAGGGATGGGCCTAAGCTTGGTTGTCAATGTCTCATAGATGGTGCGATTTAACACTGACTAGCCCGGAACTGGGAAATGTGGTCATAAAGATGGTACTGAGGAGGAGGAGGAGGAAGAGGGGGAGGGGGAGGAGGGAGTCGTCAGCATGGTTTCTTCCACGACACTCAAGAACAAGAAATGTCACATTGCTTTAATTTACCAAATAAAACCCATTCGGTTCACCTAACCCAGGTTGGTGGGCCGTGTAAGTCGAGTTTCGGGGGAACTCTCTTCCTCTCCCTCGAAGTTGTACAGTGGTCCTGAGGATCTGCCCAGCCCAGAACATTTGAGAAAGAGTCACGGTACACCCTGGCTGTACTCCCTAGTCATCACTGGCCTGTTCAAAAGGCTGGAGCCCATGGATCTTTGCTGAGGTTTCCAACCACAGCACCCGGTTTTCAGCTTCACCTCCACATAATCCTTGGACATCCGCATCCAAGAGTCTCCTGAGTATAAGCAGGACCATATTTCTGCCACCCAGGAGAACCTCCTGAATGAGTCCAGAACCTTCTCAGTTTCAAATGGCAGAACCCAAGTCAAAGTAGCATAAGTAAGTGCCCAAGAGAATTTCTTGGCTCACATAATCTGCAGGTTCAGAGTGGAAGTCAAACAACGTTGGATCAAGGGATTCCTCTCTCTCCGCCCCTGTCTCTCTCTTTCCCTCCCTCCTTCCCTCCCGCAGCGTATTGGCTCCAGTCTACAGGCAGCTTTATAGATCAAGGCTCCAGGGAAACAGAAGGCCCATAATCAAATCTGATAAAAGATTCTGATTGGTCCAGTTCATGTGCCTCTTCCTGGAAACAGCCCTGTGGCTGGGAGAAATGAAGAGCTGTGCTTAGACAGCGTGGGTCATAAGTCCACCCTGTGGTGGAAAGTGCAGGGCACCCTGACAGTTAACTCCAGGAGATCATGGGGGAAGGAGGGAGAGACAGTCTCGTTTATCAAAGTAAAAAATGGTTGTTACCAACAAAATGGAGAGGAAGTGTTGACGCAAACCCCTCCCACTACGCCACACACACACGCACACTCATATAAACACGCACACACACAGAGACCTGTGCATCCAATTTCTCTACCCCCTGCCATGCGATCAATACTACACTCCCAGCAAAACTATCAGAAGACTTTTCCCTGTTTCAACAAGATGCCTGGAAATAATTAGAGCACTTAGTGGGGACTTTAATGCCCAAGATAAAAGAACTCTTCCTGCTGGCCCAAAGGCTAGGTCCCTGCCCCTTCATCTGAAAGCAGAACCCACCGAATGACAAGCCCCATCCATATATGGAGATGCTTAATGTCTTGCTTGTAAATATGAACAATCAAGGACCATCAAAAACGTGAAGGAACACTGCAAAATGAAGGAGGCTGACGTAATCAAACAAGGGGGAGGAGGACGCCTCAGAAGAAATAGATAATTCCAGGGATCGTGGGAGGCAGGGTGCACGGGACTGATGTCTTCAGGAATGCATGTCTCCTCCGCATCATTTCATTTCTCCTTCCAAGTCAAGACAATGAGCCTGACTTTCCACATCAGGCCATGTTTGAATTTTCCAACCCAGGCCACACAAGACCCACAGAGCTGCCCGAGTTAGCACCTTGAATTGCAAAACCTTGGGCGGGGGCCCCAAGTCCTATATCCAGGCTGACCCAGCATCATATCCTTGGTGGAGGCACCTCAACAATTATTCTGACAATTTCTCCCCAGATTTTTGATCTGGGAGATTGAAGGAATTCATAGATTCCTTCAATTCTTTCTGCGATAACCCTTCTGTTTCTTACTCTAGAAATTCTCACCTTGAGCTTGCTGTTTGTTCGCATTTGTTTATTGAATACTTAAGTGCCTACTGTGTACCAGGTGTTGTTCTAGGGACTGGGAGAGAGCAGTGCGCCAGACAGTGTCTGCCCTCAAGGAGCTCCCATTCCATCAGCGAAGAAAAGAAACAGACAAGGAACATATACTATGCTGGGTGGTGCTGGCATCATAAATATTTTCCCCCTTGAATTAACCTGATTCTGTCAAAGCAACCATCCTACCATGAGGCCCCCCCATTCCTCGACCCCTTTAAATTGTCATTGTCAGTAACCACCCAGTGCACCAAGCTTGGCCCTTGGCGAGCAGGTGGCTGTTTGGTGACCGTGGGTACCATGGCAGCTAGTGTGCCAATTTATGGTTCCATCTCTGCCGAGTCACCTCTCCCAGATCCCCTATTTGCCTCAGGGCCTGTTGCTTACAACCTTCTTCCTGGTACAATTTCTATATCAATTAAAGATATTCATTTGCAAGCTATAGAAACTTAACCTATCTAACCAAAGGCAAAAACGAACTTGGTGAGAGGATGTTGGGTGACTCATGAAAATTGAAGAAGAGCTGATCCAGCAGGCCTTGGGAGGGACAAGATGCAAGGAGTCTGTCTCGGTAGCAAGACCTCAGGAATAGTCTCCGTAGGACACCAAGGACAGAATGCTGTGCTCCATCTGTCTTAAACTGGTATATCCTTCTGCCAAAGATGTTGAGTCCCAGGAGAGAGTCTGATTGGCTGGCTTGGGTCATGTGCTTGCCTCTGGGGGTGGAGCCTCATTGTGATCGGCAGCTTTACTCAGACCAGATAGAATGAGAGAAGGAAAAATGGGTGATATCGAGGGAGGGGAGAAGGGATTCATAACAGAGAAAAGCAAAGATGCCCACAGAACTTCTGAGCTTGTAGGGCTCTGTACCCACAGCACCTACTGCCTTTCCCTCCTTGGAGTTCCCATCAGCTGCACCCTGTTCACCCTTCAAGGCCTCAGCTCAGGTGACAGCCCCTCTCTGTGGCTCTCCTTGATGGCCATCCAGGGCCCACCCCTCCCCCCCACCCACCCATGCTTTGTACACACTTCTGCTGTTAGGCTCACACAGGCTCACACATTTGCTGATCTGTCCATGGAGACAGCACAGTCTTCATCTTGGCAATAAGCACAGTGTCAGAACCCCTAATGTTTGCTCCGTTGAATGTGTTAAATTCTTTTCTCTCTTTGTAGGACTTGCTTGCCCTTAATTCACACCTATTTGGGATACCTCCAAGCAAAACCAAGGTGTTTGCTATCGCTGGCAGGTCCTCTGTTTGTGCTGAAAAACTTGCTGGGAGCAGCAGAGCTGCTTTGTTTTGCTCTTGAGGTGCTTTTGTTCTCGCATCTCATCTCGCTGGCTTCTTTGTTTAAGGAAATCGAGTTGCTTGTTTTGTGTTCTGAGCATTTGTGTTGTGTCCGGCTCGGCTGATGGGCAGGCAGCCTGGTTGGTTCTTAGCACCCTGCCTTCCTAAATATCACTCCTGTATCTTCCAACAACCCACTGCAGCAAGTTTCGTAGTCCTGGCCAAACACTGAGGCTCAGAGCAAATGCCGTCTCCAGGATTCCCCCAAACCGGTCAGAGTTCTGGGTTTTTCTCGGTGAGTAGTTTCAGCTTCGCAATCTTACAGACTTAGTTTGAATTTGGTATTTCTTTCCAGCCAGTAGCGGGTCCTTCTCCCCACCCCACCTTTAATTTAATAGGCGTTTCTGTATTTACTGGAAGCAGATCTAGAAGAAACACACCAGTGAAAGGGACACACTCCGTGTTTCTGCAGCATCCATTTGCCCTCCTGGCACCGTCCTAACAGAACCCCCATTTTCCTTTGGGGATCCACTCCTTCCTTGTTGCATAGCAACCATGCAGTTGTTTAAAGACTCCTGTCTCCTGGATCCAAGGATGGTCCCAAGGGATGGTCAGTCAGCTTCCTGATTATCCCCTTTGCAACAGAGATTGTCCTAGGTTGGCCTTACCAGAGCAAACCTGCCGATCTCTACGCAGGGCTGTGGGAAGTTGCGCCTCTCCTTCCTCTCCCAGTGTGAATGAGGAAGTGCGAGGCCCTGTTTGTGTGCTTGTCTTAGAATCACTGGAGAAGCCATCTAAGAACACAGGAGACACTGGGAGAGAGCAGCATAGAAAGAGCTGCAAAGGAAACAGCGAGAGCCACAATCCAACCGTGCCCGCAAGTCATCACCGTGCCTCCGGGGTCTGCGCGGATGTGAGCCAGCCACCCGCTTCATTGTTTCACATGGAAAATTGGTTATGTTGTTGCTTGCCATGAAAAGCATCAACACATAAATATATGTTGTCATATTAAAAGTAGAAAAATATACTGGGGTCCTGCACAAATAATGCCCTTTTTTATTACAAAATCTTTTATTATGAAACCATAAGCATGTCATGCGGTAACAACATCACACTCAATCACACCATATGACATTTTAGGTGAAATATTCAAACAAAAACTATAAATTATTACACCCGTATTCTTACCCTACCAACCACACTCAAGCAGGCGTTACTTCTGCTGGACCCTGTATATGATACAGATACAGATCTTCTTGTCTTTATTCTTTCAACAAACTATTATTGAACACATTATGTGCTAAGCAATGATGACTCTCCTACTCTCATGGAGCTTAGTCTGCAAAAGGAGAGAGATAATCAAACAGTCATCAAAATCTTTTAAAATGCTAATAAACTGTGATGAGTGCTTTGAGGGAAAAGAATATGATGCTTTCAAAGCATGGAACGAGACTTCTGTGGCAGAGACACCAAAGAGTCAGGCTTCCTTGGTTGTGGGGAGATCGTTATTGGCAGGGACGCAGCAGCCCCGTCAGGGACTACATCTCCCAGGTACTCTTTGCATCGGAGTGAGGTCACGTGATTATTTCTTACCAGTGGAATGTGAGCAGCAGTGATGGGTATGGCTTTCAGGCTAAAACATTAAAGAAAGGGTGTGTCTTCCCCACCTCCTTCTTCTTCTGTCTGTTGGCTGGTGTCCTTGCTCAGGGTGACTTTGGAAGCCACATGTTGGAATTGGAAAAGTCTTCATTAACCTGGATTCCTCAAAGGCTTTGTGAGACAGAACCCACCCCCCCCCACACCCCGCCCAACCCATCACTACTCTTGCCAACTGGCATTGGTTTATTATATGAAAGAGAAATAAACTTGTTTTAAGTCACTGAAATTTGACTTCCAGACAAGATGGAGGTATAGGTGGACACACTGTGCCTCCTCTCACAAGCAAAATTAAGGACAACAAAAATTTAGAACCAAAAAACCAACCACAACAGATAGAAAATTGAATTGTATGGAAGTCCGACAACAATTCACCCAGACCAGTAAGAGGGGCAGAGTCGGCAGCCAGCCGAGAGGGATCGAGGCAGGAAAAAACAGCGGCTAGTGGTCCTGGGTGCACAGGCAGCGGTTGGCACACCCCAGGCACACAGGCAGCGGTTACTGGGCACGGGGAGACAACAAGCAGACCCAGTGAGGCACATAAGTTGGCTGACCGCGATCCCACATTCCCGTGCAGATAAACTAGGCGAAAACGGGCAGCAAGATAGACTGAGCAACACAGGGCCTCAGCGCTGGGAAATAAAGCCTAAAAGCACCGATTGAAAACACTTGTGGGGGTTGAAGTGCCAGGAGAGACTCCCAGCCTCACAAGAGAGTTTGCTGGAGAGACCCACAGGGTCCTCGAATGTACACAAGCCCACCCACATGGAAATCAGCACCAGAAGGACCCAATTTGCTTGGGGAAAGTGGCAGAAGGGACTGGAATCTGAGAGAGAGTGGAGCAAGCACCATTGTTCCCTCTCGGACCCCGCCCCCACATACAGCGTCACAACCCAGTGACTGGGCTGCCCTGCCCTGGGGAACACCTAAGGCTCCACCCCTCACTACATAACAGCTACGACTAGACCAAAAAAAACCCAAAAAACAAAAACCCAAAAATGGCTCAAACAGGAGAACATATCAAAGCCCCAGAGCCAATTCATCTAAGCAACCAAGAGATAGCCAACCTATCAGATGCACAGTTCAAAGCACTGGTGATCAGGATACTCACAGAATTGGTTGATTTTGGTCGCAAATTAGACGAGCAAATGAAGGCTACAATAAGTGAAATGAAGGAAAATGCACAGGGAACCAATAGTGATGGGAGGAAAACTGGAACTCAAATCAATGGAGTGGACCAGAAGGAAGAAAGAAACAACCAAGCAGAAAAGAAGGAAGAAACAAAGATTCAAAAAAAATGAAGAGAGGCTTAAGAACCTCCTGGACATCTTTAAACATCCTAACATCCAAATTATAGGGGTTCCAGAAGGGGAAGAAGAAGAGCAACGAGTGGAAAACTTATTTGAACAAATACTAAAGGAGAACTTCCCCAATCTGGCAAAGGAAATAGACTTCCAGGAAGTCCAGAAAGCTCAGAGAGTCCCAAAGAAGTTGGACCCCAGGAGGAACACACCAAGGCACATCATAATTACATTACCCAAGATTCAAATGAAGGAGAGAATTCTAGAAGCAGCAAGGGATAAGGGGACAGTCACCTACAAAGGAGTTCCCATCAGACTGTCAGCTGATTTCTCAAAAGAGACCTTCCAGGCAAGAAGGGGCTGAAAAGAAGTATTCCAAGTCATGAAAGTCAAGGACCTACATCCAAGATTGCTCTATCCAGCAAAGCTATCATTTAGAATGGAAGGGAAGATAAAGTGCTTCTCAGATAAGGTCAAGTTAAAGGAGTTCATCATCACCAAGCCCTTATTATGTGAAATGCTAAAGGGACTTATCTAAGAAAAAGAAGATAAAAAATAGGACAGTAAAAAGACAGCAAACTCACAGATATTAACAGCAACACCTAAAACAAAAGCAAAGTAAGCAAACAAGCAGAACAGGAGCAGAAACACAGAAATGGAGATCACGTGGAGGGTTAGCAACAGGGGAGTGGGAGGAGGAGAGAGAGGGAAAAGGTACAGAGAACAAGTAGCATAGACGGTGGGTAGAAAATAGACAGGGGGAGGGCAAGAATAGTGTGGGAAATGTAGAAGCTAAAGAACTTATGACACATGGACATGAACTAAAGGGGGGAATGTGGGTGGGAGGGGGTGTGCAGGGTGGAGGGGAAGGATGGGGGAGAAATGGGACAACTGTAATAGCATAGTCAATAAAATATGTTTTAAAAAAGTCACTGAAATTTGGGGATTTTTGTTATAGCCACTAGCACCGTCTTAACTAACATCGCCTCTTTGACAAGGAGACATCAGTGCTGAGGTGGGAAGGAGCTCGCTGGGTAAGGAGGAGAATGGGAGGCACAGCATTCTGGGTAAGGGTCACAGGACAGCAAGGAGTGTGGTGCATACCTTTAGCACCTGTTATGTCCTGTGCTGGCCAAGTGGCTGAGCCAGTCCCCAGCGTCTCTACTGCAATGCAATAACTTCCTTGTCACCTGGGCTTTACACCTAGGCACTTACCATCTTCAAGGGCCTCATGGGTTGCTTACGATGTTCGGTTAGACCTTTGGTGGATACAATGTGCCAGGCACTGAATGTACATTAATCTCAAAGAGGTTGAGTAACTTACACAAGGTCACAGAACCTCCAAGGGGTAGAACTGGAACCTCAGATCAGGCCTGGTTGTCCAAAGTCCATGTGTATCCTCATTGTGTGTTAATATGTGCTGTGTATGCACTTCCTGCTGCTGGCTGTTGGCAAATGTGGGGCTTTAGGAAGGTCGTAGCATACGTCCCTGTGAACATACCCACCAGAGGTCCATTCGCCCTAATTAGAAGCTAATCAAATCAACACGTTTTCCACGTACCTGTGCATGGAAAAGCTCTGGGCTCCATGAGAGGGAGAAGCAGAGAAACAGAAAGGCAGGAGAGAGACCCAGTTTCTATTCCGATGTGGTCACTAACTTCGAGTGACTCTCATCAAACTCCTGCTCCTCTCCAGGCCTCAGTTTCCCCGCATAAACCTTGAGGGATGCAGATGAGATGATCTCTAAGGCCCCTCCTGGCCTGATGCGCCCAAGATCTATAAGAACCGAGTTCCCACTTCACCTTGTTCTTTCGCTGCCCTGCTCCATTGATGCTGCCTAATAGTCCCTGTACTTCACTGCTTCCTGCTCTGTCACCTCATTCACTGATTCCTACAAAATGACAGGAAGAAACATGGTGACTCTTGCTTTGTGATGATTCCTTTCCAGAGTGACAGCCTCTCTGACACCCACCCTACCCCTCACCCGTGTGTAGCAGCAGAGGGTGGGATGACTCCACATCCAGCCCCCAGAAGTGGGTCCTGATTGGTGTAAGCCATCAGGGGCTTACCTTCCTCCTGGCCATTGTAATTGGCCCTGGTAACCCAGATCTAAGCCAATCATCACTTGCCATTTTCCCAGGCACAAGAATTGGCTCAGTCAGCCCATGATCTAAGATGAACCAATCGGGGTTGTTGTTGATGATTAAGAGAGAAGTCTCCCTCTCTCTTGAATAAGAACAAGGAAGCAGGCGGCCCCAAGAAGCCACTGGCTGGTGTGCTCATCACTACCGTTAAGTACAACCAGACTGAGAAAAAAAGAAGATACATCCAACGCATGGAGAAGAGAGAGGGGGCAAGTGGATGATCACAGAGAGCTGAACCTGAGTGCTGATCAGGCCTGGCCTGGCCGGGAGTCCACCTGGGGACTCTTCACTTACTCAAGCCAAAAGTTTCTTGTAATATTTAAGCCACTTCTTCTGTCCCTTACAATCAGTAGGATATAAGTAAGTTCCCAGAAAGCAACTGGGCTATCTCGCTTACACAGTGCCTAGGACAGTACTCTCACGTGGCAGGTACTCAGTGATATTTACTGAATGAATAAATAAGCTGAAAGTGACTTGATTGACACTAGGAATGATGTGAGTTTTAGGAACTGTGTCTAAGAGCAGTGGCCACTCCTATGAAACATTGCTCCTGCCCTCGAGATGCTTCCAGGGCAGTTGCCAACAGACATGGAAGTCATGTGTTGGCAAACTATAGCTCGTGGGCCAAACCCAGTGGGCCACCTGGTTTTGTAAATAAAGCTTTATTGGAACACAGTCACGCCCTCTTATTCACATGTTGCCTGTGGCTGCTTTTGAGCTACAAGGGCAGAATGAAGTAGTATGACTGCCCATATGGTGCATAAAGCTTAAAATAAGGACTATATTTTCCTTTGTAGAAAAAGTTTGCCCCCTCCCTGGATGTAGGTTGACTTGAATCCATCCCAGAAGACGGCCCCTATCAGTCTAACGAATTGTCTGATGTCCACAAATTCCTCCCCTCCCAGTAAGTAGGTTCCTTTGTAATATGAGCCTACACCTTCGGAGGGAGGATCAGTTTCTCCACCTCCCTGCATCCGAACTGGCTTGTGACTTGCGTTGACCAGTAGAATGTGGCTGCCACGGGTAGGTTTCAGGGCCAGAGACTCAAGAAATGGCCTAGCTTCTACCTCTGCCTTTTGAAATGCCAAGACCCCCATGTAAGAAAGCCGATCAGGTCCAATGGAGGATGAGCTGTCACGCCCCCCATCCTGGCGGAGGAGGCGAGTGGAGGCGCCTCGCGGACAGCCAGCACCAACCAGCACAAACAGCAATGAGGCCGCCTTGGACCTTCCAGCCCAGCAGGCCCTCCAGCTGAGACAGCCCCCACCCCCGCCCCCCGCCCCAAGTGAGCCTGTGTGAAACCAGCAGAGAAAACACACACCAGCCCCCAGAATTGTGAGAAACAGAACACAGTTGCTCCTTAAGCCATCGTGCCTGGTGTGGTTTGTCACCAGCAGTAGGCAACTGGAACCCAGGCCCCTTTGCCTCTGGAGTCCCTTGCTAGGAATCCCACAGGCCCAGGGTCAAGGCCCAGTGTAGAGCTCCAAGGCCTCTCGCAGACTCTCATACCATCGTCTCATCGTTTAACTGAGGAAGTAGAGGCCCCCGGGGTGCAGTGGGCTGGCCAGTGGCAGAGTCCAAAGGCTGACTGCCTGCATCCCCGTTCGGGATACTTCCCTCCAGTCTGTGCCTCGGGCTCCTCCAGTTCTGAAGGAGCTGTGTCCCTGGGCACTGGGGCATGGGATGTCACTGGGAGAGGAAGTTCACAGAGCTTTGGGAAATCCAGATCACAAAACAAAGAGGCTCCCAGGGCACCTGGCTACCTCGAGGGAGGGCTGAGCAGCAGGCTCTGGAAGATTAAAGCACAAATGGCCAGAGGAGGCAGCTCAGGGCAGCCTCAGTGCATCCATGGAACTAGACATCAACTTCCAGGACCCTGGCTGGGCCTCAGGGCGTGAGTGTGAAAGCCACGTCAGGCCTGCCCCTGCACTCACCACTGGGAGGCAGCACGGACCACCCGGTTCTGTGAACTGGGCAGGCCTGCACCCTTGGCTGGTCACTTCCTTGGAAAGACATTGACCTAAATGTCATCACTTGTAAAACAGAATAACGCTCTCCTCACAGCGTGGTGGTGAAAGTTAGTGTGAAGGACAACCAAGGAGGTGGCGGTCACTACTGCCAGCACAGACCCGAGAAGAAGGCCAAAGGAGGTCCCACTCCGGCCGGGTCCCTGGGCTAAAGAACCCCACATATCACACAGACACACAACATACACAGACATGTACACACAGACACGTGCACGCACAGAGACACACAACACACACAGGTGTGCAAAGACACATGCACATGCTCCCTGAACTTACTGAGTGGCCCTGCTCCTTGCCAGGCACTCTGCACTGACCAGGGCAGCGCAGTCCCCAACCTCAAACGTCCACCTGCATGACCAGCACCCTCCAGGCCCCGGTGAAACATGTCCTCACATTTCTGGCCCTGAGTCCGGGAGACAAAAGGCAGCTGCATCAAAGTCTCACGAAGGCCGTGGCCCCTGCTGTTGCCACACTGTGATGGACGCCATGGATGCGGGACGCTGCTTCAAAGGGAGGCGGTGCGCGCAGGTGGCGCCGCCGGGCCAGGGCCTCTCCTCCTCCGTCCTCCTGGCGGCCTGAGCACACGAGGTCTTGCAGAAGGAACGTCACTTCCCGCGAGTTCTGAACATCCGTTCTCTTGCGTCCCTTCACTTCCGGTTCCGGGGCCTGGGGGTGCTCCTGACTCGGTGGGCAATTCACCAGTGTCACAGGGCGAGAAGGGACACCTGGAGGCACCAGACAGAACGCATCTCACTCGGCGATTCACCTGCCTGCAGATCAACACACAACCTGCATCGCGGAAGCAACTGTTTACGCCGGCAGCCGGGGCCATGGGCACTAGAACTGCAAACACTTCCGTTTTCATTGAAACCTTTGGCAAAATGTAACTGAATTTCAATAAAAAACCCTTCAAAAGCCAACTTTACTCAAGTAATTTTATTTAAAGTGCTTTATACTCATTAGCTACAATTTATATGTTGCCTTTTATCTTAATAGAGAACTTGGAGCATTTTAGAAGAAAAATCCTTATGAAAACATATTAAACAATTTTAATTTTTTTGCTTAGATTTACCCTTCATTTGTACTTTTTATGAAACATAATTAGATTGTATACACTTAGAATACAATTACACTTTAAAACATCTTTTAGGTCATTACTGTTAGAGGAACGCACATGACAAAAATTTGATTACAACATAATTGGAGATTCTGCTGAAATGAAAACATGAAAAACAAATTCCACGAAACAAATGGGTACTCGTTTGTGAAGTATGGGCATCTCTCCCTTGTAAGTCATTCAGACACGGCCAGTCCATCAGCAGAGCACCCGAATACACATGATTATAATTCAACTCAATCAGTTCGGACGTAATTCTGACTTTCCGTGGTGTGAAAACCGGCTTTCCGTATAGTCTTTAACTTCCTGTTGTTAGGAAAGTATATTTGAGTAGGAGGACTGAACACGCTTTATTTTCCAGTCCACTGGCTTGGCTGAGGACCATTAAACATTTAGACACGGGGCACGAGGACCCCGATTCCACACAGGTTAAAGTGTTAGCGGGGAGCCTGCCCACTACCAACCAGAACAGGTAGGTTCTCGAAGTCTCCAGGGAAGGAGGAGGACCCACAG
Organism: Anoura caudifer; assembly: GCA_004027475.1. Lineage (NCBI taxonomy): Eukaryota > Metazoa > Chordata > Mammalia > Chiroptera > Phyllostomidae > Anoura > Anoura caudifer. The sequence goes on along the minus strand of PVKU01000831.1, from coordinate 66,571 downwards.
GAAGGGGCTTTGTAGGGGAGGCCCCCAAATCCGTGCTACCTGGTGGCAGTGCTCCTACCAGCAGGGATGATAGTCATAACCTCCGAACTTCTGGTTCCAAGTCTCGTGTTATCTCTCCCAACAATGTGACGAGACAGATACTGTCAGAATCCGCCCCACTGCACAGACGAGAAAATAGAGATGGTGGAAAGTGAGGTCCTTTGCCCAAAGTGTCCAGTTAGCAGGTGGTAAGGCCAGGCGGTCTGACCCCCAGAGTCCTCAGAGTAAAGGGCCCCTCACAGGGGGCAGGGCCTAGATGTGCCCCACCCCCACAGGCACCTACAGACACATGCCCCCCAGCAAAACGCACAGGCCTCACGCCGCACACAGCACCTGCCTGGGCCTGCCGGGGCATCCCTGCTCCCCAGAGCCCCACCTCCCCCTGCCCTCTTGGGTCAGCAGCGAAGCATTTGCAAGATCAGGGTCTGCTGCCTCCTCTCCCTCCCAAGACGACCGAATCCGTGAAGCCCCGCCCTGTCTCGTGATGTGTGGGGCCTGTGCCATCCCGGAGTGTGCTGTGCCCTGCTTACTGGCCTTCTCGTCCTTGCTGGTGCCCTTCCTATTCACATGCCTGGCAGCCGGAAGCATCTTGCTTCAGGGCCTCACAGGCGTTGCGTTGTTCCCTAGACAAACACCAACAACGTGTGGCTGTATCATTTTACAGGGATGAAGGCCACCTCGTGAACGATGACTGTGGGCCCACCTCAAGCATTCTTGCTCTTTTCTCTCCATCACAAATGGAGAGCCCAACTGTGCGACCACACTGTACGAAGCCTGTCCCCACCGGAGGGACCCACCTTCCTGGCCTTCGGGTGCCCGCAGGGGCTCCCCACTGGGATGAAAATGTCACGCAGTTCTTTGCAGGCTCTGGGCCACCTGCCCATCAGGCTCCAGCAAAAGGCTTCCCATGGGTTGAATGGAAGGTCAAGGTCCCAAGATCAGCTGCCCTTCAAGGCTGGTCATCACCAGCCCAGCTACCCCAGCCTCCTTTCAGCTTCTCCCGGGTGCTATGTGCCCCTGACCACCGGGCCTTGGCACAGGCTCTTTCTGTGTTTAAACCCTCTCCACTGCCATCTTTATCCAGGGAACGTCTTGAGATGCCTGCTGAGTCGTTTCTCCCACAGTGAAGCCCTCCCCTATCCCCTGCCCCGACAGACGTCCCTTGCAGTGCCCTCAGAGCCCGTGGAACACCCTGCCAAGCTGCTGACCTCCATCTGTGAGTTTCTAGTCAATAGGTAATTACTGCCATCTGTCTTCCTACCGGACTGTCAGTACCGTGAGGGCGGAAATCACACCTGGTTTGATTCTCCCCTGCATCCCCAGCACGGAGTAAGTCCTCAACATAGTGTGATGACTGAGCAGACAAAGAATCCTTTGGGTTACCCCACTTTTCTGGGAGTCCGTCGGATGCCTCGGGGAAGCAACGGAAGCAGTGAGATCAGGCAGATTAGGAGCCCCAGCCCAGTGCCTGGCACACTGTAGGTGCTTAGTCAGTGCTAGTTGTTTTGCCATTTTTATTGTTAGGATGATGATGATGATGATGATGATGATGATGATGATGATGATGATGACGACAACGACTTCTAAACTACAATGGGGCAACTTTATTCACCTCCACTCCAACAAGACCGGTCAAGTAGGGACAGTAATTCCATGGAAATGCTGGGGGCCCTGGCCCAGCTGCGGGCTATACCCCCAATTTGCAGGGGGAAGTGCTGTGAGCTGCTGGGACAGCAGCCACCCCCTCTGTGGCCAGGTAAGGAGGGAGAGAGGGACCCAATATTGCTGGGTCCCTCCTATGGTCATGGCATCTTGCAAAGGGATTTCCACATTTCTTTTCCTTTCCATCTGGTCCAAAATTCTGAAAGGTAGATCTAATCAACCACGGAGTATGGATGATGAAGCTGGGCTCAGAGAGGGCACAGGACTGGCCAAGGTCACACAGCTCCTAAGTGGCAGAGCTAACTAACGCTCAAGTCCTATTCTTGCTGATGCAGAGACTATTCAACCACATGGTGCCACTGGAGAGGAAACCATAAAACCAACCACGTTTCCTGATGCTCCAACCTCTCCTCCAAGCCCAAGTCCTCCCAACACCCCCACTTCAAACGTCAGCTGGGGACACAGCCACCTGGAAGCCCTCCTGGATTTCCCTGCCTGGATTTCCCTGCCTAGCTCTGGCCCTTCAGTCTTCGGTTTTCTGCCACAGGTACCCACTGGCGGGGACTCGCAGGTGCCCCGGCAAGTATTCAAAATGGCTCGCGAAGGGCTTGTCTCAGAAACTCTACCCTCGCTGGGGAACGCCCTGCTGCTGCTGCAAGAAGGGCTGTGGGCCAGACCTCCCCAGGAATCAAAGCAAATTCTCAGTTGTTTAGAAGGCAGCTCCTCAGTGACTCACTGTTTGGGCTCCTTTAACCAGGCCAGGAGCCAGGGGCTGCCAGGAGGTGCCCTCATTAAAATCAAAAGGTGATGGTGAGCACCGGGGAGCCCCTCCCTGGAGACCACAACTCACTGCCATGGATGCTCCTGGCCAGGGAAGGGGGGTGCTCACCTCTCTGGCCCCTGGCCCCCCAGGTCTGCTCTGTGTGGGTGAGAGAGCCCAGCATGATGTCCAGGAGGAGTTATTAGCGAGGAATGGGGCAGGAGGCAGGGCCGCTGCCTAATGGACGCCAGTGCTCACCGACTTGCCTCTCGTGTCTAAAACCTTTCATTCCAGATCGCTGCCAGGGATCCCTGCCACCAGCTTTCCTCTCCCTGTCCAAGGTGCCATCTCCCCAGAAGCGTGTCCCTGGAGGGTGGGGACTGCTTCCTGTCCGCAGTGTGAAACCCAGCCTCTCCACTGGAAAGGAGGCCAAGGCCCGGCCCCAGACAGGGGCCTGCAAGGGGACATTCCTGGCCCCTAAGCTCAAGGCCACAGCATGACTTGTGCTTTCGTGGGCCTTTTCCTGCCTTCGGGAAAAACCAAAGTAAAAAGCCAATGTCATGGCCTCATCGCGATGGAGACAAATATAGACTAGGCTGGATTATAGTCATTCTTCTCTTCCGGTTTGAAAGAAATGAAAACATCTTGAGGCACCTAAAGGCGTCGTGGGTGCTAGGCACTGGGTCGACTGTCAGCAATTAGTTAGGCCCTTTGAACTGCTTGCCCCAAATTCTGGCTCACCAAGGACTTAGGCGTGGGCCTCAGTTTACTTCTTTATAAAGGGGGGTGATGGTAGCACCCATGTCATGGGGCTCATTGAGGGCCCCTTGAGATTTCAGCTGGGGGGGCTCACCTCAGTCTCGGCAAAGAGTAAGGACTCCGTTCGGGCCACCTGCTTTGCTGCACTTGAGCTTCACACTAAGGAGCCAAGGGTGGGATACCTTCGATCCTCACACAGGAAATCCCACGTTCGGAGCCAGGAAACGGACCTGCCCAAGGTCACATAATAAATGGCGGAACCAGGGCTCCAAGGCCACAGACCAGGCAGCTCCCAGGTCCTGGGCGTTGATGGAAGTGGATAGTCAAGTTACCCCAGTCCCAGACCAGGAGCAGGAGGCAGGGCAGAGATGGGAGGGAGACGCAGGCCGGGGCAGGGGTGTCTTGCCTCCAGTTCTGCCTGAGGGGACTCAAGGGAGGGGGCGGCAGTCAGCAAATGAGTCGCTGGGGGTCCAGGGCCAGTGGGCCTGTGAAATTTCTGACTACAGCAGAGCCCCCTCTCCTCCATCTCTCTGGCCATAGGGACCGCAGCTCTCCCTGGGGCACAAGCTGGCCTGGGGGGCTACTGCCCCACTGTTGGGGAATTTGGGGAGGTAGAATTCACATCTGGGAGCATTTTCACTGCTTGTCTAACAAACAGGAGCCTTCCCAGGAAAGAGCAATAAAGACGATCCCTAAGCTCAGCTGGCTTGTAGGCTCCTGGATAAATAGCCTCGCAGGCCCCCGGTGTCCTGTGGCTGGTCACCCTCTGGGTGACACGGAGGCTGGGCACGAGGCGAGGGGCGGGAGTAGAGACCACACTGGCATAGCCAGCTGCAGGGAAGCAGGACAGACTCAGCCCTCCCAGGCCATGTGAACTTAAGCTTCTCAGCTTCTCTGGGCCTCAGTCACCGCATCAGTGAGATGGGGGTGAGAAAAATACACCGAGAATGAGAAGCACCCGGCACAGCCCCTGCTCAGAGCTCCTTGGGCAGAGCTAGTGATGATTTGGGGAAAGGGGTAGGGACTGGGAAGGGCCCTGAGAACAAAGAGCCCCAGACTACACCCCCCAAACTGCCTGGAAGCAGAGCTCACACCCTTTACTGGCCCCTCCCCTGGGGGCTTGGCTGAAGTGTCAGACCTGGAAGCATCGTTGCATCATTGGGGACTCGAGGGTTAATGACGGGGAGTGGACAGGACCCAAGTATTTAACTGATTGAGGAGGTGACCTGAGATCAGAGGGCCCACTCACTTCCTTTTCCTGCAGCTTGGCTCCTCTGTCCCTGCTCCCCTGCCCTCCCCTGGGATGAAGCCTCCCCCTCTTCTGACCATCCTTTGCTTCCTGGGTAAGTGACCTTTGTGACCTTCACCTCTCCGCTGACCTAGCTGGGAGGCTCTGAGCCTGGCCCTGGGGAGGGTGTGGTGGGTCATCTGACCCCAGTTCTGCTTGAGCGCACTGACCATGGGTGGGCAGGTAGGGAGAAGGATGCAGCCCAGGGGTGCTGGGGGCAGAGAAAGGGACTGGCAGGGACCCCAGACAACACACAAGACCTCCGGCCCCCACATTCTATCCCCCACCCTGGCCTGCATTTTGGGAGGATCTGCAGGAACTGGGGGAAGTCCAGGTGGTTAGGAAACATGGTGGTAACAGGGTGCTTCTGGGGCTCGGGGCTGACACCTGGGGAGATGGTCAGGACCTGCTGGGAGACATTCGGGAAACAGGGGTGGGGGTGTTCAGGGAGGTGGTGCAGGAGAGCGGGAGGGGGATCGGGTGCCCTGACATGACAGGGAACAAGGGGATCCGGGTGCAATGGGTGTCACGGAGACATCATTACTGACCAGCATCACTGGTATTGGAGGTGAGGTGCATGGGGATGTGAGGTTAACCGACAAGCAGAGACATGTCTGGACTAGGGCCAGAGGGGACCTCAGGGGGCCCTCGGAGATCTGAGGGCACCCACCCGCCCTCCTGCAGTGGCCCAGGCTAGCGGGAACCTGGTGCAGTTCGGGGTGATGACTGAGAGGGTGACAGGGAAGTCGGCACTGCAGTACATTGACTACGGCTGCTATTGCGGCATCGGCGGCTCCCACTGGCCTGTGGACCAGACAGACTGGTGAGTGCAGGGCGGGGGCGGGGCCTGCCTGGGGGTGGAGGAGCTGAGGCCAAATGCCACATGGGGGCCACCTCCCCTCTGAGCCCCTGCAGCCCGGGCCCCCAGACAGTCCCTGGCGGCCCTTCCAGGTGCTGCCACGCCCATGACTGCTGCTATGGGCGTCTGGAGAAACAGGGTTGCGAGCCCAAGCTGGAGAGGTATCTTTTCTCTGCCAACAGGCACCGCGTCGTCTGTGGTGAGTTAACAGCCCTCGGTGCTCCAGACACTGGGGAGGGGGCCGGTGTTAGATGGGAACCCCTCCTGAGGGTGACCCCTGAGCCAGACCCTGGGCTGGAGGGGTGGGGTCTTCCGTCATCACGGAGTTGGGGACAGGCGTATCCACCACCCAGACGTTCACCTGGCACCCCATCTAGAGAGCCCCGGGACCCAGGCGCTTCAGGGAAAGGAGCCCAGGGGCAGGGCTGAGCCAGGTTCCGGAGGAGCTGCACTCACACACCCTCCAGCACGATCCTGGGGCAGAGCATGCTGGAGCTTTGATTTGGGACAACAAACCCCATTACCAAAGGCTGACCCTCCCACCCCATGGGGCTGCCGGACTAGGCCCGTTTGCTCAGCTTTGCCAGGTTCAATGCCCGCTTGGACCAACTAGCTTTCCTCTGTCGCCAGCCCTGGGAAGCAGCCCGAACCAAGTGAGAATGAGCAGGGCTTCACGCAGCCCTGTTCCCCAGGGATCCCAGACCAGATAGCCAGGGGCATCTGGAGGGAGAGCAGGCCCAGTGGGGGCACAGGGAAGGACTGGGAAAGTCGGAGAAGACTCAGTTCAGCTCTCGGAGGTCTGCCCTGGGGGAGGGCGGAGCGGGGACCAGATTCACTAGAGGCAGATTTGGCTCAGTTTCTTGCTCCTGCAGCCAACTACTCAGCAAAGCCACTTTGTCAGGGAGTGAGCCCCCCTCACTGGGGGCTCAAGCAAGGCTGGGATGGCCACCTGTCAGGACAGTGCTGGGAGGTGTCAAGTGGGGTACGGGCTCAGGGCTTTACCTCCTACCCACTGTGTGGCTTTGGGGGCGCGATGGAGCCCCTCGAAAGCCTCTGCCTCCTCCTCTAGAACAAGCAGATAATCGTGCTCACTTGCCAGCCTCAGTCCAGCTCCGGACAGGAGCCGCCCTAAGGACTGGCACCGCAGTTACACCTCTTCCAACACTGAGTTTTGCTGAAATAGCAGCCAGGGCAGAACCCAGATGGGACTTGGAGCCTGACCTTGGCGGGGAAATGAGCCTGGGCATTGCTGAGCTGTGAGACGTATTTCTGGGGACAGAAAGCAGCCAGAGCCACTCGGGCAGATAGGCAGTGAGGGAAGAGGGGGCTTTGATCCCCTGGCTGGGTGTGAGCGCACACGTGGAAGGGGGATGGTGAAGGTCAATACCAGAAAAATGGGCTCCATCCACTCATGGGGAGAGCACGGGGTCCCCAGCTTCAGTCCCAACAGCCTCCAGCGGGTGCAGGCTGCTCTGGGCCGGCACAGGCCACTGGGATTGGGTCGCTGTCATTCATGATTTTCCTCTCTGCTGGATGGCTGCAGCCCGCTGTCAGTCATGCTTCACAGGGGGGCAGGAGCTGCCTAGAAATGCCCCCAGGCTGGGGCCCATGAGGTTAGGGAACCAGCTGCCCCCACTTCCCAGGGCGGGGGAGGGGAGGGGAGGTGCAGAGAGCTAAGGACAGACCAACGAGCGGGCTAGGGGGAGGAGGGACACGCTCACAGCCTGCCAGCACCCTGGCCCCAGCAGGCCCTCCTGTGCCCCGCCCTGTCCTCACCCATCCCTGAGACGCCCCCCTTATGAGAAGAGCGCCCAGCAGAACGGCGGGGGTGAGAGTGTGGCCCCCGGATCAGGCCCGTGCGTGTGAGTGCAGGAGGCAGAGCCTCCAGTCCCTGACTGGCCTTGTCCCATCAGCAGGCAGAACTGCCTGCCAGCGACAGACCTGCGAGTGTGACAAGACGGCTGCACTCTGCTTTCGCCAAAACCTGGGCACCTACAACCGCAAATACGCCCATTACCCCAACAAGCTGTGCACAGGACCCACCCCGCCCTGCTGAGGCTGGGCCCACCTCTTCCCTGCGGCCTTCTGAGGCCCCCACCTCCGGCTGCTGTGGCCCAGGCCTGGGGAACCCTGGCACCAAGACCATCCTTCTGAAAAACTCCTGTAAACCCACCCCTCCTTGAGAATGCCCAGACTGTGACCTGGACCACCACGGGCCTCCCAGGCCCTGTTCCCCTTAGGGAGAGCCACGCCCTGGCCCCTGCAGCCTAGAAGACTGTGTAACCCACCCCTGGAATCTCAGCTCCCTCTTCTGAATAAATGAATAATGTTTCCCATCATTCTAATATTCTCCGATTCTACCACTGATTAATATACAGTTTCATTCACTCATTCATTCATTCGTTCACTTTGGGGAGCACCTCCCAGATGCCATCGTCAAGCTGAGCACCGCGAGACAGCAGGAACAAATCTGACACGGGCGGCCCCGCGTGCGGTTCCAACGTTCTGTCCTTTCGATTTTCCATTAGAATAAGTTTTTGTGATCCTTTTTCTGATATTCTACCATCTTATCCAAGACAATAGTGGCAACCTCTGGCCATGTGGCAGGTTGTAGAAGCATGAAAAATACTGTCCCCACCCTGTCATCAGGCTTCGTTCAGGTCCCTCCCGTTAGCAGACAGGCTAAGAGTAAAAAGAAGCTCTGGAGTCATCTTATCCAAATTCCTCTTTTGCCTGACAGGCACCCAGGGGCCAAAGAGGGGAGGTTCTAGCTAAGGGGTCCTCACTTCCAGGCCGGCGCACCTTCAGTTCTTCCTGGGTCGGTATCAGCCACTGACATGTGACCCTCTGGTTGTCATCTTGGACAGACCAGAGTGTCCTGGCCACACCAGGCTCCCAATAAAGGGAGGGAAGAAAAAAAGATTTGAACATCATGGGGCTGACTCTGGCAGCATGAAGCATTTAATGCATCGAAGGATTCTCCCCAGGTAGCAGGCAGCCTATCCTGGAAGCAACATGCTTTGGCAGATCCTACTCCTAGATACAGACAGAAGGCCTCCACTCTCTTAACATGCTGATAAAGCCTTGCAGGATTGCGTGAGCCTATTCCGTGAGATAAAGGACGCAGAAAGGCATTTCACAGGGCAACGCTCACAGTGGACGTGCAATAGAGTGAAGAAATCAAAGGATGGTCGCCATACACTTTAAAAGGTGACTTCGTTCTATGCCAGCAAAAGGAGGGCGCAGGTGTGCCGGCTTTGCTCGGTAAACAACCGCCAGGAGGTCAGTGTTAAAGCAGAAATGGGTTGCATGGGGAAGAAGAGCCACATTTGTTGGGAAAAGTGATCCTGAGGCGCCCTCTGGTGGCCATTTTATTCAGGCTCCTCAAAGGAAACCTAGATTTGCTTTTGAACCTGGATTTCCCCTCATAGAAACGGGGGCAAAGTGTGCTTCTGAGTGAGTAAAATCAGTCCCCTTGCATTTTCAATAATAAACATGCTAAGAAATAACCAAGTAAGTCCTTACAACCATCTGAGAGTGATGGTGCTGCTGCAAAAATGAGAAACTTGGGAAGAAGGCGCGGACGAGGGAGAGATGGAGGAAGGTTATGTTCCAGGTGGGCTGATGGGTGTAGGGTGGCCACGGGGCGAGGGCCTGGTGATCCAGCAGCTGTGTAACCGCCCAGCAGAGTGAAAACAGAACTGGAGCACGAGACTTCAGTACACCTGTTGTGACCTGACCCCAGACCAGGTTGTCCATACCCTGTGCTTTCCCAGGGATCATCAGTACACGGGTGGTGAACGAACCAAAGGGTCCGTGTAAATTCCGTGTGTGTTTGTGTCTGTAGTAAACACACTTGGTTTCCTGCTGCAGACTTGCAGGAAGGACTGAACAAATGAAACAGAGCCCTGAATTGAGGGCAGAGGGTCCAGGGACAGACCCTTCGCTCTGCCATTCAGCAGCAGTGCCCCCGTTCTGGAGCCCCCCCCCCGCCCAGTGCGGCCGGCAGTGATGGTGGTGGCAGTGGTGGCGGCAGGCTTGTTAGGAATGCAGACCCCAGACCTGACCCCTGGCCTGCTGAGTCAGGATCTACAGGTTAACAAGCGCCCCCAAGTGGCTGGTGAACACACGAAAATCTAAAAAGCACCCGCATGTACCCACGCTCAGCTTCTGCGTGTGCAGCGAAGCGCATTTCCCTGGCGGGTTGGCTGGGGCAGGGCTTAAATAAGGTTGCATGTGCGAAAGTACACAAAGTTGTGCCTAGCACATAGCAAGCATTCGTGTTCTGTGAATGAATGTCCTAATAACCACATTAGCTAGCATCTATTCGGCACGCGGCGTTCACCAGGCACTAAGTATTTTTTTAATTCAATGAAAGAAAGAGAAGAAAGGAGGGTCGGAGGGAGGGAAGGAAGGAGGGGGGAGGGCAGGAAAGAAAGGGAAGGGGGAAGGAAGGAAGGAAAGAAAGGAGGAACACAGGGGCTACATCAAGGCTGGAGAAGGGACTTCGTTGCCTGTTTCAGAGCTCGCCCCTCCAATTTTGACAACAGAATTTGGATTGGTGATGCTTTCCCCGCCCACTTTGCCCCTGATAAAAGCTACTTGGTAAAGTACTCTGTTAAATAACTTGCCGAGTAAATGAATGGCGATCACACTGGCATTCTCCAGCCACTGAGAGTTCGATCATGATTTCATGGACATCCACCTGCTCCTTTAGGGTTCTCTGCAGTGTCTCCGCTGGAGAACTGAATATAGGGTTGAAGTTCTTTCTTTGCCTCAGTGGGCTTTTCTACAAACTGCTCCCAGATCCTTGCTGAATGCTGAGGTGGAGACAGGTCAGACATGTCCCACCAGCAGACAGACATCTGTTGGGGACCACTCTGTGTGGTTTCAGAGATTGCAGCCCCATGACAGCAGGCTCTGAAAGGGGCTAGTCAGTCTCCCTGGAAAACCAGGTAATGCAGGTGGCAGTCAGCACCTGACTCAACACCAAGGGCTCCCGTGGGAATCAGGCCTGACAAATACATTGTATCCTTTGAGACCTGCTCTGCTTTGCTTTGTATGGCCCTGGTGGTATAAACCGGATGTTTAAGTTCAAGGTGTAAGGAGGAAACTCCTTATCTCACGAAACATGACTTACAGACCCTCTGGCATCAGCATGACTCACAGACACTGACCTAGGACAAATCTGTGTTCCTTCCATTGTCATCTCTAGATAATACCTGTTTCTGTATGACTAGCCTCTTGACATTGACTGATGAGCTGTGCATGTAGACACCTACACATACCGTTCCTGATAAAAGCCATTTGGGAGAAGGGCTCGGGCGTTCCCCACTAGAGAATTGCCACTCCCTTTCCCATTGGAGCAGCAAGATTTGCGTCCGGGATGGTTTATTCTCATCCCCAGCGGACGGGAGGATTCTGATGGATGGAGTAACTCCCCCAGACGCCCGTAGTGATCCACGCAGCTCGCGCTGGAGTTCCAGAACCAGAGGCTCCACAACCCTCCATTCTCCACAGTCTCCGTCCAGTCAGCCAAGGCTGCCTTCATCTTCCCACAGCTCGACATCCACCATGTCACTCCTCCACCCCCTGAATCGTCACCGGCTCCCCACTGTCCGCCAGTCCCTGCCATTCAAGCTCGGTGTCACCTGCTTTTCCAGCCGTGTGTACCCAGCTATTTCTCTGTGCTCCTCCCCCACACCCTGAACATGCCACTGCCTTCGCACCTCTGTGCAACAGCTTCCTTCCACCTAGAAGCTTCCCTGTCCACGGGCTACTCATCTCCATGTTCAAGTCCATGTGGGGTAAGGCAGATCTCAAAAGCCACTTTTCCCATAGTGCTTTTCCGCCTGGAGCAGGCTTCACCCTCCTCCGAACTGCTGAGCAGTGTGTTTACATGGCTGTTATTTGGGTTCCTGTTTTGGCTTCCTATATGGTGGAGGCTGATTGCCCTGGGTTCAAATCTATGACCTTGGATGAGTTATTTATTCCCTCATATGGGGGAATGTCACACAGGGATAGAACCATCAGCCTACAGGGTGGTTTTAAGGTTTAAATGAGATGACTTATTCAAAGTTGCTGGAGCATTATAGAAGCTGCATCTAGACTAGGCCACCTATTTTTGCCTTATACTCAACAGTAAATTGTAAAAAAAGAAAAGAAAAGAAAATCCCATCGAATCCACAGATACATAATTGGAATTATTTTAGGGAAGTGGCATCACACATATGACAGATATTACACTAATTTATTTGAATAGCCCCTTGACTCACTACTCTTGAGTGCTCACTTCTCTTAAGTGGACACGTTTGAAATTCATTAACCTTCGGTGCCCTGAGCTGATGTCCCTGAGGCAGAGGCGGAAGCAGCCGGGGAGAGCAGAGCGCGCAGCATTTTTCCTAGAGGGCATCTACCTGTGACGTGTGCCAAGGTCAAAAGGCAGACGCGGGCTAACGGCTGGCTTGGAAACGCAGTCAGGGCGGGCTAAGCTCGCCTGACCTTTGTGATTAGTTCAGCAGGACGAGCATCGCCTTCCAGCAGCAAAAGGCAGGTGCCTGGCGTCTGTAGTTCAGTCTCTCTCTAAATGAGCTGCATGTCCGTAACCCTGTCCTGAACACGGGGGTTGTTTGTGCTGGTCCTTCCGTCCAAAACGCCTCCCCTCCCAGTCCTCACCCTGCTGCTTCCGCCCCCAAGGCTCCCTGGAGCTCCCTTCTGACCGCACAGCCCTCCCTGCTGTGCCTTCCCTGGGGCACGTGTCCTCCCCACTCTCACTCTGGGACTGGACGCTGCTGAGGCCCACCTCTGACTCGCCCAGAAAAAAGGACCCCCACATAGCACAGGTTCAGTAAACATGGGTGGGGGGGTTCCTGGATGGCTGAATAAACTGAATAAAAACAGACTATCTGGAGATACTGAAGTCCGTCGACCACAGGGAGACCTGGACAAGTTTCTCCAAAGTGGGAAATTCTGCCCTGTGCCAAGCCCGAGCCGATGAGGTGGCAGGACCGGTCTTCACCCTTCACAACCCAAGCAGCGCTCAGCATCTGCCTCACTGTGGCCCAGAGTGCCCCAGCCAGAGCCACCTGCAGCAGAGTGTTTTATGACGTCCTGACTGTGCCTCAAGGCCCACAGGGGACAAAATCCGGAGTGGGAGTCTCAAGCTGCAAAGCCAAGGCAAGGCCTGACGAAACCAATCTTGACTCGGACTGACAGGACCCCTGGTGTGGGCTGGGCCCCACCCCCACGTCCCTCCCTGAGGGCCTCCTCTAGCTGAGTCAGCGCTGCCCCGTGTGTCTGGCGGAGTGTGCCCCCTCCTAGAACAGGGTCACAGTTCCACAGAAAGAGTTCCAGAGAAAGCCCAAGGTGGCAGCCACAGAGAGCTGCTCCCGATCTCTCTGCTCCGAACGGTCAGGGGTGTTCTCAGACATCGAGCAGGAATCCCACGCGTCCAGCCCTTCGGACGGCTCTGCCAGTGCGCACTCGCTGCGCTAACGCTCCAACCCGCTGTTCCAGCTCAGCGAGGCCCCGAACGCCGGTGCACCGAGGCCCCACTCCGTGAGGGCACACCCTCCGTGCAAGGTCTCCAACGAGGACGCTTCGCAGGAGGCGCCTGCAGACGCCTGCGCTCCAGCAGCAAGTGGTTGGAGAGACACAAACAACTTGCACCCCTGTCTTTAAACTAGAATTTATTGGTATGCAATAAACTTTCCAGAGATAAAGTGGCACATCTTTGCAGCTTCTATTGCACCAAGTATTGAAGATTGAAAACACAATAAAAGAAACATTTGGTTTTGAAACACTGCAAATAGCCAAGTACAGTACTTTGGTAAATAAAAAATAAAACGGTTCGGATTAACACAGTCTGTGGAAAGAAACAAACAGCCTAGAGGAAATGGACTGTGGACACCAGACAACGGTCCCGTTTCTCCTGTTGATAAGGCAAGGCTTGCTGGGTCTATGGGTCGTGACCCCACAGAGGTCTTACATTTATCTCCAGACTGAAGCTAGAACAAGTGTAGTGCAATTAGAAAAGAGAGAAGGTTCCTGAGCCTGCGAGGCCCGTGTTCCCCACAGACACGCACGCCCTCCTCCACAAAGGGGCCTGACGCCCCCCGCAGGTCTGCCTCAGGAAGAGGAACACGGAGGTCTGAGGTCCTGGCTCTTTTCTTCTCCCTGAGCTCAGTGCTGGTGGAAGATGCTGGAAGGGTAGCATCTAGGGGAAATGAACAAGGAGCGGCTGGCAGCAGCAACCGGCCGGACACAGACGCGCAGAGGCCTGGGGCAGGGCCCAGAGGTTCTGTCCAGAGGTCACGGCTCCCCCAGCCGCAGGCCCGGGGAGCAGAAGCAGCTCTGCGCCCTGGGGGGGCTCTGCTGAAACGCAGTCACCGCGCAGAAGCCATGCTTTTACCGAAGCCGGTCTTTACTGGCACCTCCCTCTTCTCCAGTTTCCCTGCAAGGACGGACGCCAGGGGCAGTTTAACAAGGGTGGAGAGACTCTAGAAAGCGACCTCTCAGGGAAAATGGTTGAGAGCCTACGGGTTTTCCAGGGATTTACCTTGGGGCCGAGCCACGAGCCAGGCCCCCGCGCTGCGCCGGCGCTGTGACCGGTGCCTGCCATCTCCACCGCACACTGTCCAACTCCCCTCCGAGGGGAGATGGTGGGAGACTCGCTCTAATCAACATACGCCATCCGGATTTCCGACTCAACATCAGCGGCAAAACACGATCCGCCTGAGACTCGGGAAATCACCCCTCGGAAACAGCGCCCCGCTCCAATCACCCGGAACCGCGGTCAGGAGGCCCTGGGGTTTCAGCCACGCCTGTCCTGAAAGCCGAGACGGCCAGGACGGCGGGTCCCGAGAATGACGACAGAAAGGCTCACCGGGCCATGAGCCGGAAGGCTCGCCACGGAGTCCTGAGGTAATAACGGCGGTACCGAGCTGTGCGCCCACCCGGAGCAGGAGCCAGAGAGGCCACCGCCCTGATGACCGCAGCCCCGCAGCTCCCTCCCACCCACCCCCAGGCCCCACGGTCAGCATGACCGCACCAGCCCTGAGGGGGAGTCCAGTTTCCTTCCGCCGACTGAACCTCCGAGCCGCACGCTGCACGGAGGTAAACTGATCGCATTCTGCGTCCACCCAGTAAAACCCAGGCAGCGTCTCGGGTTTCTCCCGAGTGAGAGAAACTGCACGGGGACGACAGCGACCCACTTGAGCGCGGCTCGATGCCGAAGTCCGGCCCCAGCTGCCTCCTGTGTGAGCAGCCCTCCCTGCGTGGCGGGGCCTCCGCCTGCCCCAGCCGTACCGCTTCACGCTGTGCGAGCTCCCCAGGGAAACGGGGGCATTTCAAACTACCCACGCAAAGGCTCCCTCGGAGCCCAGCGCTAAGCGCCCCACGAGGGAGAGCCCACTTCGCAAGGCCTCAGATCCAGAATGGGCTTGGAAGTGTCTTCAGAGCTTAAAAAAGGAACTACAGACACCCTCGGCTGACATTAAAGACGCTCCTTTCTGCTCCAATTCCTCCACCAGGCCTGAGAGCACATGCTCGCGCTGCTGCAGAATCAAATGTGCACGCACGGTCCCGCTCCCTAATACCTCCCGGTGGCACCGATGTTTCCTGGAAGTTGGGGTTCTACATTGTTTTAATAATACACCTACCTCTCTAGTACAAAGCTGCTGCCACTACAATCTTTCTTGTTTTGACTTTTTTAAAAAATCTTTTTTTTTTATTCACAAAACCTTTACGTACAGTTTCTAAGACTACTAAGCAGCTATGGATGGCCGCCCCAGCCCGTCTCCTGGCCTCACCGAAGGCTGCCGAGAGGCCCCACGTAGCAGCCGAGATGAACGGAGGTTAGGGGAGCCCACTTCCCGACGAGAGTGCACGCAGCTCTCCCGGGACTCGTCCCTGACGGCGGCCGTGCGGGGCTGAACACGGCCACCCTTGAGGTGACTACGAGTGACTACAAAGGCAACTACGTACACAGACCCCACCCACCTCGTTCTTCAGGGAAACTGAGGCGGTGAAGTCCACAGTCAAACCCTCAGCTAGAAGACATCGCTGAAGCTGGATGTATACGTACCCAACGCAGACCGGGGACAGCCGGAAAGCCACAAAACGGTGACAAAAGAACGTCACCAGAGCCGTTTGATCAGTTGTTAAAACCACTGCTCTCTTACCCCAGAAATGCTGGAACCTGTTATCGGAATTAGGTAATTTACAAATAAATGTGCCCAATATTCTTTATTAACTTTTTAGCAGCTTCTAAAACTTCTAAAACCCACTACGGCCCAAGGCCACCTTCACTAACGAAGTAAATAAAGCGATTCTACCACTTCTGACAATGAGTCTCCCTTGAGCTACTTCTAACTCCGAATTCTCCTGCCTCCCTGCCCGCAATCTCGGCCTTCTGGGAGATCTGGTCTCCCGCACTCCCCCGCCCCCGTGGACACAGCGAGGCGGTGGAGACCCTGCACTTGTGCGCACCGAGCCCTGGCGCCTCTCAGACTCAGAACTCCGCAGCCGCAAGGAAACAAGGCCGTGCAGCTTCTCGACCCGGCGACAGTACAATGCACTGTGCCCACAGACGCCCAAACTACAATGTCCAGGGGGCAACCCCTAGAGGTGACTGAGGTTCCAACCCCAAAGAGCCACCAAAGAAAAAAAGCAAAAACTTAACACAGGTCACTAAGCTGAAGAGAGCAGACCGCCTCCCGGCAGACAGCCCAGCGAACCTGGGCCTGCCCAGACACACACGCCCGCACCCGTCCACGCCTTCCCGCAGCTCCCCTCCGCCTCGACTCCGAAACCCGCGGTGGCGGAGGCAACCATTTACCTTTTCATCAGCGCATCTCACCTGTCTAAATATTGGGCCCCCAGAAGGCAAAGACTATCCGACACCGGACACTTCAGATGTTCCGGTCTTCAGGGTCATCACACCCACCTAACTCCGTCTTAGGAACAACAGACCGCCACTGCCCTGCGCTGCGGCTGCGGAACTGCGGGGTCTCCCACAGCGCTCCGCCGGGGCACGCCCTCTGCCCTGCTGGTCCACCCTGACTCCCCGGCACTTCGTGGTGGGCGCCAGGGGGTTTCCCCAACATCGGAATCCCAGACAGGGCTTAAATAGAAATAAAGGCAGCATTTTATGGTTGATTTTCACAACACACACAAAAATTTAGCAACAGGTCAAGTTACCTTTTATTTCTCTGAAGGCATCTAAGTCTAAAAAAGTGGGGAAGAAAATAAGTTACAATGCGAAGACTAACCACCTTGATATTCTTCCAGACATTCTCCCCTATAAAATCGGGTAACTCTTGAGCCTCTTCCTAGGCAAACACTCCAGAGCAGCCTCGACTCCACCCCCCCCAATCCCCACCCCCGCCGCAAGCTCTCCGCACTCTGGAACCCTACGACTCCACCGTAAGCAGCAGCGGGCCATTGCCCTGGCGTCCAAACACACGCCCTGAAGTCTCAACACCACCACCGCCTTTCCCCACAGAGCCCAGGCCTCTCTGACAGCCAGGCACACGAATCACGTGGCTCGCGTGGGAACGAACAACCGCACCTGCACCCCGTCTGGAACGATAGCAGAGTCGGGAAGGACAGACTCCTGGTTTGAGTCCCACCTGGACTACAGGCTATGACCCAGCTCCCGGAACTTGGGGAGAGCAGAGCACACTTCCTGACGGATTTTCCAATTAACGTGGGTTATAAGAAAATTAAACCTAGACACGTTCCTGAGTTGGGGATCATTTACAGACTATCCTGCATATTAACATATCTGGTTCAAAACTGAAAGAGAAACAAAGGGAACTTGTCATTCTTTTTTTTTTTGCTGGAAAGGGAATTTCCAGCAATTCGTCTAAACTACTTCATGAACAATTACAGCAAAACTCACCCCAAAACTTAAGAAAGATCCCAGGACCATTGAACTCTGATCTCCAGCATTTGTAGAACAAACTGAGTCACACCCACAAGGTTTTTCCTGATCTAGCGATCCACCCTAAAACTCAGCATTTTAATTACAGAACACGAACGGCTTCACTGGACTTCCGTTAAATAACACAAATCACTAACGAAACCCAAACGAGACGGGCAGCGGGCGGACAGCAACTCAGGGCGCACTCCTGTGTGGCTCTGCGGGCTGTCGCCCAGGCCAGCTGCCCCGGGGAGCCTGGTGCCCTGCACGGCGCCTTTCCTCGCTTCCCCCAACGCCCGGCCGGCCGGGGTGAGTCAGATGTTGAGAGCAGCAAAGGTCTTCACCAAGGTGACCTGCGCATTCGCCTCTGCCTCGCTCCTGTTATTGTCCCTGTGGCCACTCCTGCTCTCTAGGGCTTTGTGTCGGTGCCTCTCCTCCTGTCGCTTCTTCTTCTCCAGACGCTGCTGCTCCCTCCGCTGCCGGCTGGTGACCTGAAAGACACGACCTTGGGTGAGGCGCCCGCTCACTGACTCGGGCTGCACCTGCTGGGGGGCGTGGAGCCACCTTGCACCAAGACCAGGGCAGAGAAACCCCACCAAACAGAGCAAACGTGACGTGGTTTCCATTACTGCTCAAATTTCCATTGAAATGTACATCCCATCCCCTTGCGAGCTAGTGAACAAAATCAATTCCATCCTCCTCACAAACCAATTCAAAATGACCCAAAAAATGTTAACCCGAGGCCAGCAAGAGGTGACCCTCAACCATGCCAGGGGACATCTTTCTCTACAAAATGTAATGCCCCAGGTTAGTGCTAACAAACTCCGGAAACTCACTGCATTTTTGCCTCCACCCGTGGCTTTTTACAGCAGGTTGCATTTTGAGCTCAGAACTTATTAGGAAAAATCTTTAGAACAGCGTCATACGTTATTTGCAGGCATAGGGGGTGGCGAAGGGGATGCACAACCTTTCTGGGAAGCACTTGACAATTTACCAAAAAGCCTTTTAAAAAAATTAAATATCCATGCCCCTTAACCTATCAAGTCTTCTCCTGGAATTTCAGCCAAGAAAGTAATGCAAAATACAGATATACACAAGCAAACGCTGCAGGCGTTCACTGCACATGGTTATCCGTTTAGAAACGGGACCGCGCAGCCCTGGCCGGGTAGCTCGGCTGGCTGGAGCACTGCCCCATACACCGAGAGGCTGAAGTCTGACCCGTGCGGGAGGCACCTGATGGGTGATTCGCGCATGCGTTTCTCTCCTTTCTCCTCTCCTGCCTCTCTAAAACCTTTTTTAAAAACGGGGCTTTACAGCATGAATTCACATGGAGAGCAGCCGTGCCCACAGGAACGCCGGGTGGGAAAGGCAGGTGAGCGCGCGCCCACAAGTACAGTTTCACCTCCAGCCGCCACCGCGCGCGCCACGCGGGAGAAGGGCCTTCGTTCGGCTTCCTCCCGCCCTCATGCACTCCCCGTATTTCCCACAACTGCCACTTTATAAATCAAAAGGAGGTTATGCACTAAGACGAGCCCCAAGCTCCCACCACTGCCACCGAACTGCAGTAGCCCCCCATTCGCCCTTGCAAGCCCCTCTTCCGTACCTTTGGGAGCTGGTTTTTATTTGCCTTGTTCTCTTCACTAGGGCTGGCCCGCACCTTATTGTTGTCAGTCCTGCCTTCATTTAAGCCCTGATTTCCAAAGATCCTGGTGCCACTGCCACCCTCCTCCCATAAAGGACCACTCTGCTTCGGCACTCGGCCACTGGGCTCAAGGTTCTCCTCTGCATCTTCCAAAGAAAGGTATTTTATTAAAATTGAGAACCAAAAACAGTTACACAAGTCAATTCCTATTAAGTGACTCCAAAATTACCTGGGTCCCTATTCCACTATCATCTGGAGAGCAAGTTTCCTTAAGGCAAATTCTAATATCAAATCAATACAGCAGGGAAAATAGGGAAAAAATACTGGTAAAATTTGGAAATTTGTAAGTAACCTGTTGACCAGCCTCATCATCAGCTTCCCATGAGCAGGGTGTTTTGTTTCACTAGATAAACCCCCTTTAACATGAATATTTAGAGGGGATCTTTCATTTGCACCCAAAACCAGGAAAAGAAACAGGATCTACAGCTGTGCTACGGTACAGCAGCCACCAGTTACACGTGACTGTTCCAAGCTAAATAAAACCTGACCTGCGGCTCCTCAGCCCCGCGGAGCCACACTCCCAGTGCTCAGCACAGCAGGCAGCTTGGACATTGGGCAGGGCTGCTTTCCGGTCACCAAGGTCGGGCTATCACCGCTCCCTGGGACGGCACCGGCACAGCAGATGTGTAAAGTGGGTGACAGCGTGCCCCATCACAAAGAAAACTACAACGCCAGGAAATGCATCTGCCACATCGTATCTGGCAATAAGTATTGGAATCATTTTAAATAAATGACTCAAGAAAACTGTTAAGACATCACATCTTTCTTCCTTCCTCCGTGTCACAAAATTAAACTCAGTTCGAGTGAAAATAATTCTGGATTATTGCCAGTTGACAGATGCTAGTAATCTAAATATTTCCATCGGAACAACAGGGCATTTTTCTCTCCATCCAATTTCAGTTATCTTTTTTATTTTACAAAGAAATCTTACTTCCAAAAGGCTAAAGTCTCCCCTGATGCTCTCTGCCCCTCCAAAACTGGGCCCTTGGCCCTGCCTGCACTCCCCCAGCACCCCGGGCCCAAGACTCCGCCATGCGGCACGGAGCCGGTCACCATGGGTCTCCGTCCCCACCCCACTCTCCCTGAGGCGGGACCAGAACCTAGGAAGTAGCCTGCACAGAAAGTGCTCGACAAACAATGGCTAAATGAATAATAAAAAGACAGTGCAATTACTTCCTGTGACCTGATTAAAAATAAATATTTGGAAAATCACCAATACAATCATTTTGAAAGCTTATAAATATCAATCATGGACTTACTATTTCTTTTCCCCTGGTTCATCTGAAGCATGGCAATTATTGCAGATTCAATATTATAATTTTCAGCTTCCAGGTTCTGGACTATCAAATTAAAATCCTATCCAAAAAACAAAGAAACACTTAAAGACTCTAGAAATACTTTTCTACCTGTCTACTGCCATAATTTGATAAACAAAATGATGTAACAGTGAGAATTGAGACAAAGTTTCAAGATCTTTTCCATTTAGAAAATGTTGGTTTTCAATAAAGTTGATCACATGAATAACCGGTTAATATAAATAAATTCCCTTTATAAAATGCTTTTACTTCTACAAACATCAGGAAAAAATCCACATGCTTCCTTGGGATTTTGAGCAGTATTGGGTAAAGTCTACAAACGAGAGAGAAATGAACCAACAGCGCTCGTTAAAAGTTGTATCATGCAACCGCATCAAATTACAGCCACCACGGGCCCATCCCGGCCACGAGGCGCCGGCACGATGCAGCCAACGAGCAGGCGGACTAGGCACCGCAGCGACGCCCGCTCAGAAGCTGGGGCCACTGCCGGGCAGAAATACTAACTGAGCAGCCAGTTGCGCTGCAGACTTTCTGGACAGCATCCTCCACTTCATCCTGCAGGTTGTCTTCAAAGTCGACCCCCTTGGCCTTGATCTTTTCTCGTTTGTTTGATTCATCCTGATGAAGTATCTGAAACTGAAAGAAATACCAGGAGTAATCATCATGGAACTCTTGCAAACTATGTTCAAATTCTTCAACTAAGGAAGACACTCTAATCTCAAAAACATTGATTGAAATACACAGGAGAAAGATCCCAGAAACAACCGTAAGAGCTATGACTAGGCTAAATTTCATCCAAGTGCTGAGATTCCAGTCCACATGAGCAGTATTAAAGAGAGAGGCCCAAGACATGGATAAACTGTTCGGCAAGAATGGCATCAGAGCCCTGGCTGGTGGGGCCCAGTGGACCGAGCACTGGCCTGCGAACCAAAGGGTCGCTGTTTCGATTCCCCATCAGGGCACAGGCCTGGGTTGTGGGCCACGTCCCAGTACAGGGCACATGAGAGGCAACCACACATTGATGTTTCTCTCCTTCTCTTTCTCCCTCCCATGTCTTCTGTCTAAAAATAAATAAAATCTTAACCAAAAAAAAAATCAAGCCCACAGATGTTAAATAAAGGCAAGTGTCCATAAAAACATGGCTGGTTTTCAGCTCCGGGCCCCCAGCCCTCAACCTGGCTCCTTCGGAGCTGAGAGTGCAGAAGGAAACAGGGCACGCTCACATCCGTCTGCAGATGGGCAGGGGCTTCCGAGTTGTCGTTGATCCTCCGCACGCTGTCGTAGTGCTCTCCGTACCGATAGGCGATGTGCAACTCCCGCACGTTGCTCTTATCTGTGCCACGAATCTGGAAGCAAGAGGAGGGAGACGCCATGGAGGAGCTGGATGGCGGCAGCCCCTGGAGAGAACGACCTGGGCGGCTCAGGAAGCGCAGTCAACAGGCTCTACGTGAAATGACTGGGAATGAGTGGGTGCGTCCAAGCGGTTCTGAGCCCCCTTTCTCCCATCCATGCACGTGTGCTTCGATGTGCTTAGTACGGAAACACATGGAAGTCAGTCCGTATGAACACGCACATTCAGACCCAGGGCAGAGGTCAGCAGGTTAAACAGGCGTCAGTCCTGGGGAACTAGCGCCTCCCTCGGGGCAGAGGCCCTTCCGAGAGGGAAGGCCCACAGGCGGGTGCAGACCTGTTGGGCTTGGAGCCCCACTTCCCGCGTTACACATGCCTACCTAGCTCACAGGGGCGCACACTCCATTTGTACCCCGAAAAAGTATACGGGTTCCAGTGTCTCTACTGCTGCAGGAGCCTGCCTGTTACTAATGCGAGAGTTCTTACCCATGACAGTAGCAACCAAAGCAGTTTCAATTCTCAAATTTCCTAAGATGCTTCACTGGCGTGAGGGAAGATGGGGGACATCCGGTGAATAGTTCCATTATACAGCAAAGATATTTATTTTAAAACATATACTTTCAATGTTTAGCAATCCATGAAAGACTATAAAAATGTATTTGAAAAAATTCTAACTACGCAGAATTATTTTCTACAACTACTTACATAATTGAGAAACAAAAACAAAGTTACGTTGTCAAAGGCACAAAAAGCAGGCTATGGTCACTCAGGCGACACTGAGTGCATTTCCTTGCAACAGGGTCACGCTGCTGTAGACTCAAATGATTTCGATGGCTTCTGCTACACAGTATAACTGAACGACAAAGAGCTGGGACAGTGAGCAAGGTAACAAGTGTTCCTGGCTCCAAGACCGCCCTCACAGAGAGCATCGCACTACAAACAACAGCCCCCCCCCAGCCTGGCGTTGGCGTCGGCACCCCCAGCCACACGCGCAAAGCACGCACACCCGCGCCGTGTTCCTCCCTGTGAAATTCCTCAGCGGCCCACGGAGTGTCTCACTGTTTTGCTGTCGTTTTGTTAAAAGGACATCACGCCACAGGGCTATACACTACCATCGAGGTGACATTCTGGAAGGGCCAGACCGTAAGAGGCAAGTCGGACTGGTGACCGTAGCACTGGGGACGTGCGGAGGGACAGGGACTGCCAACGGGGCGCGAGGAGACGTCTGGGGGTAGTGGGAATACTTTACATGTTGACAGTGTCAGCAGTGGCTACATGACTGTATCTGCCCCCAAAAATACACGCCCGAGAAGGGCTAACGCTCCAATACGTTAATTATCTCTCTAAACTCACCTTTATTCTTAATAAGCAAAGGCTGTGAATAAACAACTTGCAGAGGAAGACACATGCTGACAGCACATGAGCAAAAGGCCAGTGACACACAGGGGTGCATGAGCGCGTGCCTACACACGCAAGGACATGTCTACGTGTGCGCACCTGCGTGTGAAGGGCGGTACCTACCTTCCCAGTACGTGTGAATGTCTGTATAGCGAAGAGTGTGCGTGAGAGATAGGGATACACACTAAAATGTGACTCTGGCTTTTCTGAATTTTCAAATTTTCCTACAATTCATATGTTTGACCTTTCTAATTAAAAAAAAAAGTCAGAAGTGGAGGAGTGGCCGAAGGGGGGAGGACTGATAGAAACAGGAAGCACTGTGAAGGCAGGGAAGAGCGAGGGGCGTGGCCTGCACACACCGTCACCCAGCCTTCGACCTTCCGCACGACCTTCCGCACAGACCGCTGGGCTTGATGGAGGGAGGTCAGTGCAACCCGGGAATAGAGGGGAACGACCCAGCTCAGCGACGTGCTCTGCCATCCGACGGCATGCACATGACACCTGCTGTAAAACCTCATCTGCTGCAGGAAAGCCACGGGAGCCACGCACACAGCGGAGCCGCCCAGAGGAACAGAACCTGACATCCTAGGCTGTGAAATCAGAACGTCCTTTTTAGCAATGGTTTATTAGGGTAAATTTGGTCTGTTTCCCTCCACCTAAAAAACACAAACATATATGCGGGACTAGGCATACTTCCAACTAAACTTCTAGGCACTAACCCTTTACATTATCACTTAGATGTTTTACAGAATTATTGACAGTATTTCTACACTAGGCTCTTTGCCCCAAAACTACCCAATTAACTGAATGTTGAATAATGTTTCTGGCATTTAAAGGTTTCTCAATTATATATTGCAGACTCCACGTGAACTTGGCACAGGGCAAGCCCAAGCCACCACAAGCTTCCGGTCTCTGGCTAGGCTCATGGTCCAAGCTGCCCAACACGATTCAACCGCACAGGCCATGCCCCACCCTTGAGGACATCCCCAAAGCAACTCTGGAACTGGTGACCTACCTGCCACAACGGGGCATTCAGTTGATGAATCACCACGTTCAACTGATGATTTCTTGCAAAGGCCACAATTGCATCGTTGCCAGCAAACGTTCCAGGCTTTGCCAAACTGGCCACTGCATGGAAATAGGAGAGAAACTGAAGTCTTTGTAATAGAAAAATCCAAATGCAAGCTTGCTTTAGTGCTGTTTCAGCTCCGAATAGTGAGGAACAAGGGCGTGCATCTAAAAGGTCCGCTGGCTTTGTCAGAGTCTGGGGGTCTGGACGCCTGGACAGTATGCCGACTGCTACTCGAAAGCGCAGCCATCGCTCATAAAGAAAGGGTCCGTTCACTTATGCCTTCACCACATATTTGCTGAGTGCTTCCTATAAGCCCACCTCTATAAAGACACCGGAAATGTAACAGTAAACAGTGATCATAATAGTCTGCATTAATGAATGCATATTATGTGTCAAGCTTGGCTTTACCCCTCACGGATTAGCACTTTCAATCCTCAGAACAATCCTCTGAGCGATGTTGTCACGCACATCATTTTACAGATGAGGAACGGAGGCACGGAGTAACTTACAACTGTGCCCGAGCTCGCAGAGCTGGTGCGGAGCAGAGCTGAGACCACAGCCCAGGCAGCCTGACCCCAAGAGCCTGGCTCTCCCGCTCGGTTTCACAGCCTGTCAGGGCGTGCCCTTGAGAAGCCCACCATCAGCGGGGGGAAAACCAGAATGCAGGCGCCGCTGCTATGTAAGTGCTACAGGAAGGGATGTAGGTAAAGAACGTGGCCTTGCCCAAAGGAAGGTCTGACCTTTGTCCCGGGCCCCTGGGAGATAACCTCTACACCCTTTCAAGTTTCCCAAGTGACAGGAAGGTCTACGTTATTCACGGTGGGCTCCTCAACTCTGACCACGTGACGTCAGCCAGACCTGGGAACTGGGGAACCAGGCAACCAACCAGTAATGCCCCTGCCATGAAACGGGGCACCGAGGCTCGGGGCAGCTTCAGGGCCGACAATCCTCTGCACCGCACACAGATGCCAGGAGCATAACGCATCCTGAGGACAACAGAAGCTTCGTGTCTGGAACCTTCCAGACTCTGCCCTCTGGCTAATTTTGACTTATAACCTTGCCATGTAATAAACTATAACTGCGAGTCTAAGAGCCATCAGTAAATTCTGTGAGTCTTTGTAGCAAATCATCGAACCTGAGAGTGGTTCCAGGAAACCTCACACTTGCAGACCCAGATCGGGGTCATAAGCCAGGGAGGCGGAGGCTGGGGTGGGGGAGATCAGGTGTTACCAGAGATGCTTCTCGGCTTAGACAGCTGGGCTAATTCCCAAGTGACAAGTGGAAGACAGAGACACAGAAGAGAAATGATGTTCCGGGGAGAGAGGAGAGACAGGGAGAGAGATCTGAGTCTGTGGGAACTCAGAATGCTAAGAGAACAGGGTGGGAGATGAGGAAAGAGAAATAAGAAAATCACGGCTCTCAAAGGGCTTGAGAGTTTCGACTTCATCCTGCAGACCAGGGGTTGCAGATGGGGAAAGATGGACTAGGTGTATACTTGGGTCCCTCCTCTGCTGCAAAAAGCGAACTGAATGGGTCAACCGGCAATGAGACCAGTCGGAAGGGCACTGAAGAAATCCAGGCAAAGCACCACATGACCACAGAAGCCTGATCTTCGGAGGTGCTAACAGGAGAGGAAAAAAATACTGAGGCAGATGTGACAAGACCTGATGAATGACCGGGCATGGGAGGGACAGAGAGGAGGCATGAAGAACATTCAGGATTCTGATCCGGATGCCTACACAGTTGGAGAAAAGACATTGCCAATTCTCCAAAGCCACCATCTAACAGAAAATAATCCTAAAAGATACAGAAAGATGCAAGGGTAACCAGGCCCTGAAAAGTTAGGTGAGCCATTCATTTATTCACTCAACAAATATCTTCCGAGCACTTCCCGTGGGCCAGGCATCGCCACGCTGGGGAAGAGACACAGCCCCCGCCCTCAAGAATCTCAGCGTAACAAAGGCAGGTGGACATTCAAAACACAAAACTATGATATGAGTGACAACATAGTAAGTCTGGTCTTCAAGCAACACGCGAAGAGAACGTGCAGACTTCTGAGTTTCCTTCCACGTCACTACGGCAGTCAGAAGCACCTCTCACTTGGAGGCTCAAATTCTTTATGAAGCTCCAAACAGCGATCAGGGATGCACTGTGACATTTCAAGAAAGTGTTTTCCCACTGACATCTAAAGTGACTCACTCTGGACACAAGTTCCTTGCCCTGTCATACCCCAAAATCTACTAAATGACCTTCACTGAAGATGTTTAAAGTGGAATTTCAAGTCACAAACTAAACTCTCTTCATCCAAACTATTTTAATCGGATCAATATAACACAATTCACTTTCTGTAGCTAAACTACAAAACTCGCCCCACACACCCACATTTAACCTGTGGGCTGCCGGCCACCCGGTACACCATGCCTGCGTGCCAGACAAAAAGCATCCAGGGAGCGGGGCCATCAGCTCCGTGACTGGCAGCAACGACTCACGGGGAGTCTGGCTGCTGCGTCCCTTCTGCCGCTGGCGCCCAGCGCGTGAGTTCGCCCCTGTGAGTTACGAACCACTGACAGCCGCGCTCTCCACTGCGAGCAGCACAGCTCCCCAGCCACGCCCCAGACGGAATCTTCACAGTCAGTCACCGTGGTCTCCCCCGCTCCCTTCCCTCTACCTCCACTGAGCCCTGCCAATTACACTGCCAGCGGCGCCTGGTCTGGACCCCTTTCCTCATCCCCAGCAGCTGCCTGGGGGAGTCGCTCTTCCTCTCTCATCTGGCCAGTGTGGAGAGCCCCCTAACTCCTCTCCCTTCCCAGCCTCGCTCCCCACTCTTTCCTGACATGGTCCCCCGAGCAGTGCTCTGAAGCACAGGAAATACTCTCTTTCCCAGTAAGACACAGATAAGACTGTGAGTCCTACGATGAAAACATTATTGTAAAACATAAATACATCAGCACCCAGCATAGTACGTCCTCAGTAAATACTTGTCAAATTAAAGTTTAAAAGCTCATATGCATTTTCTTAATTTTCTTACTAGATTTGTGCCTACTAAGGAATTAATTAAAATCACTAAAAGATTTGCCCCAAATAGAACAGGATGTGCTTGGGTTTTTGGTGAGAAATTAAAATAACTTTAGTGATTTTTCTGATTATAGAAGTAATACAAGATCATTTAAAATCAGGAAATTCTACACCCAGGTAGCTCAGGTGATTAGAGCACCATCCCAATACACCAGGGTTGTGGGTTCCATCCCTGGTCAGGGCACAGACAAGAGTCAGCCAATGATGCACAAATGAGTGCAGCAACAAATCGGTCTTGCTCTCTCTCTGCCCCCTCTCCATCTCCCTCCCTCCCTCCCCCAATCAAAAAATAAACATTTAAACAGTTTAAAAATGAAATCAGAAGAACCTACAGACGCTAATTTAAAATACGCATAGACCCATCATCCCCAGATGCTAACAGTTAAGAACTTATTTTAATTATCCCATTCAATTTAATCTTCCCCAAAGAAGCCTGTAATAGGTGCTCTCATTATCTCCCCTTTAGAGGAGCTCAAAGAGAGTAAGTGGTTTCTGCAAATAAGTGGAGTCGAGGATAAACCACCACAAGATGTTTGTCTTTCCAGAGTTTTTCTAGTGTGCGTACCTTTTAAAAACAGGACCAACCGATGCACACTACTTTACAGCCTGCCTCCCCCAAGTCAATTCACATCGCCATTTTTAAGGGCATTCGCATCAAAACCTACCGAATCCCAACCACCTGGCAGGCCGCCTGCTACCGAGCAGACGAGTATCTGTCGAATACATGCCGTCATTTATGTAACCAAATCCCTGGCTGGGGGGGGGGAGGCTGAAGGATTTAGTTACCCAACGTGTTCCTCCCGGAGGATCCGGTGTCCCACGGCGAACCTACCGTGTTTCTCAAAGGGAACGTCGTCTTCTACAAAGGGCTCGAAATCCTCCCGCTGCTTCACCATGTAGTCCACTGTCTCCTGCCGGTGCTTGAGGTGGTTTCTCGAGTGCCCCTCCAACTGATCCCCAAGGGCTCTGAACAGGCAATTGCTATCAAAACAAAAACGCTGGTCAAACCTTCAAAAATTAATTTAGCTCATCTAACCCAACGATGTCTCATGCTGGGCCATCCATAGAAACATCCATGGAATTCTTCCCCGCAGAGGAAAGAGGCAGCCTCAACCGACACTCCTCCACCCTTCCCAGACCTGCGGGGAGAGCACCAGGGCAGGTGTCCAACGGCATCACCTGCGTAACAAGTGACAACCCAGGATGCTTTCCCCACCTGGCGGCGGGCTGATGGAGGACAGCGTTAAACACCCCTGGGCCTCAGCTGCTCCGACAGGTGAGGCCGGTGATAAACGCGCTGCCTGCAGACAGGGTCCGGGTGCGGCAGACCATTTCTCAAGGGCTCCGAGGCCCAGGCCCTCTTCCCAAGTGGTAAATCACGTCTGCTGCCTCTTTCCTGAAACGAGTTTCACCACGGCCGCCCAGCTAACCAATCAGGCACCTAGCAGTCAGTGCGCACAAGACGATAATCTGTCAAGCTCCCAACACAAACAACTGAACTCAGCCTCCTGCTTCAGCCCTAAGAACACAGAGGCGCTCGGACACGGGGTGCGGTCGCACTGGCCAAGGCACCTTCCTGCCTCCCACCTCCCCGGGTCCTCCCCTCCCCGCCAGGGGCCACAGTGCTGCTGCTACTCCTGCCAAGTGAAAACTTTAAACACGATTTGCATTTTGTGTCATTTCCAAAATTAAAATGCTGCTGATAAACTTTAAGAGTTATCATTACTTTCAAACCCCTAGAAGACTTCTACAATAAAATTCCAAAGTACATCTACCACAAACACAGAGCCAAGGGACACAGAGCCTGAAAAAGACACACACCACCCCGCGTCCTCAGAGCGAGGGAAAGGGGCCGTTCTGAAGCCGAGCAGCTGCCCAGCGCGCACCGAACGGTTCACCCTTCCAAACGAAAACCGATGACACTCTAATTCCAACAGACAAGCGTATTGCTTCCAGGGCTTCAGACATAAATGCACAGGACAAAGAGGTGGTTTTTGTGTTTTCATCTGTCAACTCAGAAAAATGAATTTTCAATAGAAAGTTACAGAGGCAGGAATCTCTTCAAATGTGTAAGGATTTATACTATTTTTTTTTTTGCAGGGGGGGGAGGAAAAATGTAAAGATGACAGATTCTATAAACTAGAAACCAAGAAGCTTTGCATCAATTGGAGGCGAGATTCTAGAAGGGACTGGAATACAGCAGTTCTACAGCAGACTGAGGTGTCTGTTGCTAAAATCTAACAATGGCTGTCTTTTTTCAACCACAGGGGAAAAAAGATAATGAATAAAGCATTCTCAAATTTAAGCTTTTCTCTCAAATTTTCTTAAACCTTTAAGCATCTGCCACCACTAAGTATACTCTTTAATCTAGCTTAAGAGGTATAATTTAGCCCCAAATTATGTCTTTATTCATTTTTACATTTAATATATCAAAAGTCATGGTATTCTACCAAAAGTAACATGCTTTCTAAGAACTTTTAGTAACACGGGCAAATGTTCTCCATTTAAGCCAAAAAAGCAGGTATGAAACCACTGTGTGAGCTCAAACACGTTCTCCCGCACACCACACACAGACACACACAAAGAAAGAACAGTGAAACCGCCACCTGAACACCTCCCACGGTGTGCCGGGGACGGCTGTGCACACTCCACATGCAGTAAGTGTGCTCAGCCCTCACAACTCCGAGCCGGGCACTATTACTATCCCCCAGGCAACTCGCTCAAGGTCACATAACTAGGAGGAGGTGGACCCAGGATGCAAACCTAGGCACCAAAATGTCAGCCGTAGTTACTCCGAGGTAGTAGAATTAGAAGTAAAGATTAACGTATACGTTATTTTAATACTTTTCTATATTTACCAAACTTTCCTGAGCTCACTAAAAATAATCAAAATGAAAAATCGAGAGACAAATCACCTCCTTTTCTGACCATGGCCAACCCGAGTCCCCCGAGGGAGCCCAGCCAGCGCCCAGACACTCCTGAGAACAAAGCAATCACCGCCCAAAGGAGCTCCAGGGGCAATCACCGCCCAAAGGAGCTCCAGGGGACCCCGCTGCTTCCTGAGGGCGCACCCTCAGCCATCACACACTGCAGGGATCCTCAACCCCCCCCCCCCGCTTCTGACATTTGGGGGTAATTCTTGTTGGGGGGTGTCCTGTTAACTGTGCAATGTTCAGGAGCATCCTTGGCCTCTGCCAACTAGATATGGGTAGCACCGCCACCACCTCCCTCCCCGCCAGCTGTGACAACAACCAAACATGTCCTCAGACACTGCCAAATGTTCCCCAGGGAAGCAGAGTCCTCCCCACTCGAGAACCACAGGGGCGTATGTAAAGGCCTTGCATCTGCATCCACAAAAACCACCAATTGCACAGCAGCAGGTAAGAGTTTTAGGGGCTCCATCAGGCTGCAGTAACCCTAGTCCATGTGCACAAAAAGGAGGGGGGGGGCAGGGTGCAGGCAGGATTTGCTCTATTCTTTAAGGTCAGAGTACAGCTAGAGGACTGGGTACCACTGTGGTTACTGCAATGTGAGAGAGAAATGTTCAGATGAAATGATACGGGTTTTTTAAAGATACTATTTATTTTTTAGAGAGAGGGGAAGGGAGGGAGAAAGAGAGGGAGAGACACATTGATTGGCTACCTCACACACGCCCCCCCAACCAGGGACCGGGCGAGACACATTGATTGGCTACCTCACACACGCCCCCCCAACCAGGGACCGGGCCCACGACCCAGGCACGTGCTGTGACCAGGAATTGAACTGGGAACCATTCAGTTCACAGGCTGGCGCTCAACCCACTGAGGCACTCCAGCCAGGGCGAAATGATACGGTTTTAAAGTGTGTAACTGGAAGACCATAAAGGACTACTGACGTTTAGATGAAAGGTATGTTATACGTGTACAATAATGTGAAGCTAAAACACTGGAGCTACGTAGATTTTAGTAAAGAAAAGGAAATTTTATAGCTCTGTGGGCACAGGCTACACAGACCCCGAATCCTGTACATTTCCACGGGCAGCCCTGGGGAGTTCTGTACACCTGCACTGCGCGGTGTGGCAGCCACAGCCACGTGTGGTTGCTCGGCACGCGGTTAACCCAAACTGAGGTGTGCTGTAAGCGTAAAGTACTAGATTTCGAATAGTATTTTTTAAATGTAAAATTTCACATTAAAAATTTTTATATTGATTATATGTTGAAATACTTTATAGAGTGGCTTCAAACACATATTAAAATAGTTTCACCTGTTTCCTTGTCATTTTTTAATGCGGCCACTGAAAAAATTTTGAATTCCATACATGGCTTCCATTGAATTTCCACCGGGCAGTGCTGCTCTCGGTCACTGATCCTCGAAGTGTGGTCCCTGGCGAGCAACATCAGCATCACCGGAGAACCCGCCCGAAATGAAAATTCCGGAGCCAGCCCAGGCCTACTGAGTCAGACTGGGGCTGGGGCCCGGAAATCTAGTCACGCCAAGTGTCTCAACCAGCCCTCCAGGTAACTCTGCTCCATGCTAACGTCTGAGAAACACTAGCCTAAAATCTAAACTCTAATAAATCACTGGTTTTCAATGACGGCTGCACATAAAAATCACCTTTAGACCTTTCAGAAAATTATCAATAAGCAGGCTACCCTGCCCGAGATTCCGGTGTGGCTGATCTAGGGGAGAGCCCCAGCACTGCATGGCTCCCAAAGGTCCGCAGGGGACTCTGCTGTGTCGCCGGGGTTGAAAACCACCGTGCTGGACACAGAGAGGGGGCTGCTGTGCAGATGATGCAGGTAACTAACAGGCAAGATGATGTGTAGATGCCCTTCCATCACCAAGACCCTACAATTACAAAAACAACATAAAAAATAAGACAAGTTGTTTTGAGACAGAGCTAAATGGCAAAAATTAGTGACTCTTTAATGTTTTAATTTTAGAACACTCTTATTAGTTATGTAATTTAGGGGTACATGGAGTAAATACAACTGGATATAGTTCATAGGATGCTAATGTTGCTTGTACTGCCTACTGCAATTAGAGATTCTTTTTGCATATAGCCAGTGATGATTTAAGGACAACATCAAGGTTAAAATATTTCTTTCTTGGTTTGAAATTGAATCCAATTTACCTGGGTCCACTTTCCAGACAACATAACAAATAGGAAAATGGCCCATGATGCATTACAAAACCCTATAAATAGCTCCCTGGTTAATCTTCACAAAACTGACTCAACCCATGGAAACATCAGACTCAGAGGACACCAGCTAATATCTCCCCAAGCACTCGGAGTCTCCATAGTGCTTCAAGGGCCGCACCTCCCGCAACGGATACGCTGTCATAGCAAGACGCTCTCAGGCTTCTCCACGCTGTAATCAGCCAGAGTGGAAAGACGGAAGAGTAAAGACTGTCCATCGCAGGAGACACCCTCCACGGCAGTGACCCGGCCCGTCACCACACAGCCCAGAGCGCCGGGCTCTAAGGGGGGCTGAGCCACAGTCCGCCTAGTGGAAGCCATGGGGAGAGTGGGTTAGCTTCATGGCGCCCACACAAGAGGTATTATCATTGCACCTAACTGTCCAAAGAACAAAGGCCTTGGAAGTGAGAAACCTGAGCACTTCAGTCAAGCTGACTCTGGCCTCCACGGCCCATTGCCCCCAACTTCGAACACGCAGCCCACACTATGTCGTCCTGAACAACATGTAGGTCTCTTAAAAATACCGTGCTCTGGTGCCTTCGCATATACCGCCCCCCGCCCTGGAACGTCCACTTGGCATGCTCCTAGCAGTCCCCCACGACCTGGCCTGCACAGGGCCTCCTCTGAGGGGCAGCGAGCGTATGTCGAGGAGAACCTGCCGAATGAATGAGGAGGCCGCGCTGACCACTTCAGGGAGCGCTGGCCGCTTCCTCCTCCACAGCGCTGCTGTGATCAGCCACTGTTAAGAATATATAGACTTTACTTATGTAATCCACTCTCAAAGGGCATCCCAATTTGGGGACCAGGCACCTCGGAGCCCCTGTCAGGGCATCCATGAATTCGACATTGAGATGTTGCTTCTCTCTGCCACGCTCACTCTCCCACAGGCGTGCAGTGTCCTCCAGAAGCTACCTGATACACGGGCCATCGCTCTGAGCCAATGCAACGTGTCTGTGTGGTCTTGTTTTAAATGTTTCTCCTTTCCTTTCTGATACAGCAAATATTGCTAGCTTTAACCCACATACACAGAAGCTCTTTGGAGTCCCCAGTAATTTTTAAGAGTGTAAAGGGCTCCTAAGACCAAAATGTTTGAGACCCGCTGTTATGTTTCTGACCAGACTAGGAACTCCGTAGCTTAGTCTTCAGTGTAGTCCCAGCTCCTTGCTTAACCAGTGCTTGCTCAGCTAACTACAGAAGAGCGCTCTTTGTGCGGTGGCTGGGGAGGTGCCACCCCCAGTCTCCCAGAGCACAGGAAAGCTCCCTCAAGATCTTACAACTCCCCGTGGTGTGATACCTGCTCATAAGCAGCCTTCTGTTGAGTATTTCCATTTCCTGGGCACCCTAACACTAAGAATACCATACCCAGTACAGCAGACACAACCCTAACATTGAGAATATCGTACCCAGAACAGCAGACACAAGCAATCCACTCCTGTGCAAGGAACGGCCCCACCCCAATCCCACTATAAAATATTCAACCGGTGCTTTGATTTACATAGCAGTGTCTTGTGCTTTTGAGTTTGCTTAAAATAAGGCCCTGAATAGTTAATAAACTTCATATCTGAACAAAATCAAAGTACTACATGAAAAGCAAGATCCAACAAGGCAAGTCTTTGACTGCAGGGACTCCACTAAGCAAATGCCCCTTTGAGAGGCCCTGGTGAGGGTCTAGCTGGCCTCCCTCTATGATATTTCTAGTATTCGTTCATTCATTCATTCAACAAAAATGCACCAAATACCTCTATGTACTCGGCTGTGCTAGGTGGTCATGCATGAAATATAATCAAACTCCAAATCCAGTTAGTCTACAGCATTGAGCATATGTAGGAAAGATGGGAAACGGAAATCAGCGCCAGTTTGTAGCAGTCTTGATTAATACTTGTTCTCCTCCCTCCGACCCTACCCTCCTCCTTCCATCCACACTCCTGTTTCCACAACCCCTTTCTTGAACCGTTTTTTTTCTTCCTTTCTCCCACTCTCTCCCTCCCACCCGTTTATTTATCCCTACAGAGGCTGGACCTAGATTCCATTCAAACCCCAAGGAAGCTTGGGTAAGCACCTTTGCTTACAGACGAGAAACTGAGGCCCATGGAAATAA
Source organism: Anoura caudifer (assembly GCA_004027475.1). Classification (NCBI taxonomy): domain Eukaryota; kingdom Metazoa; phylum Chordata; class Mammalia; order Chiroptera; family Phyllostomidae; genus Anoura; species Anoura caudifer. The sequence continues at coordinate 32,091 of PVKU01000831.1, read as the reverse complement.
GTACAGAAGTTGCCTTCAGCCAAAAACAGGCCTTCACAGAAATATTTTCCCAAAAGGGGGTAGGGGGACCCAAAAGTATGGGTTCACAAGAGGCAAAGTGTTATACCAAGTGAGACCTACACCTCTATGACAGTCATTTTGTCGGCTCTACGTGCCGTCACGCTCTTCAAGGGACTGGCTGCATCTCACTCCTGCAAAACTCAGCTTAAATGTCACCTTTCAAAGAGGCCTTCCTGCACACCGAGCTAAAGAACACCTGCACCGGCATTCTCTCTCTGCACTACTTCAGCTTCCTCACAGCCTTTGCCATTAACGATTGGAGGGGAGAAGGGGAACGTGAGATTACTCGAGCGTCGCCGGAGAGGGGCCTCGCCGTACAGCCCGCCGCTGGACCCCCTGTCTTGGGGAGCGGCTGGCTCTCGGGCCCGCCGAAATAAGAGGGCGGGCGACGGTCGCCAAGCCCGTTGCGTCCCTCGGCGCCGCCCCCCGCTCTCCCGGGCCCGCCTCACCCGTCCCCCGGCACCTCCCGCAGCTTCAGCCCCAGGGCCTGCAGCTGGTTGGCGAAGCTCACGAACTCCTCCTCGCAGCCGCCGCCGCCGCCGCCGGACTCAGGTCGGTTCCGCCGCTCCTTCGCCAGGGCCCGGCGGGCCGCCCGCTCGTCCCGCTTGCGCTCGGCCTCGGCTTTCCGGCCGCCGCTGCCAGGCCGGCTTTTCGCCGCCTGCTTTCGGGACATGGCCTTGGCCCCGCGGCCCGCAGCAGAGGGAGGAAAAGCCGCAGGACCGCGGGGCGGCCACTCTGATGCACAGAAGGGGAAGCGCAGCGGCCGACGGAGCCCAGCGACGGCGACGCTATCACCACGGCTGCGCCGACTCCAGGCACTCGGGTCACGTGGAGAGCCCCGCCCCCTCCGCGGGGCTTGATGGTCATGGAGAGCTCGCCTGGGAGGGCTAGAGAGGCACGTATCTTTGTTTGCTCTGCTCTTCCCCCTAGCGGTGGGTAGTACTCCAAATGAGGAGCCGGGGCGTCCAGGGAGCACAGCAGGAAAGAGACAGATAAGCCAGAGTGGGATGAGAGCCTCGGCAAAAGCGAGGAAAGAATGGAAACTAAAAATTTTAACTCTAGCTGTGAGCCTACGGTTAGGAGAGGCGCTTTCATATTCTTGTGCCCTTCTCAGCCTCTCTACTTCCCCTCTCTACATCGCAAGGGAGAGGTAGCCTTTGTCCGAAACTGCTGGCTCCTCTGGTCGCCTTGATTCCACCCAGGGTGAAGAACCCGGGTTTGTCTGGACTGAGGGTGTTCCTGGGACGCAGGCGTACCAGGGTAGTCGGTCACCTATTCCACACCCACCTGCTCTGGAAGCCGACTCCATCAGGAATGGCCTCTACTCCCTCATACCAGCTTCTCTTTCTTAACTGTCTCTTCCCATCATGATGCCACTGTCTCCTCTTCTTGGCCATCTAAGTGGTCTTTGTCACCATCTCTGGAAATGTTCCTGATGTCCGCCCTTAATCTCACTTTCTCATTCCACTTACATGTTGCTCTTTGGCAAAAGCCTCCACTTCCTCAGTTTTAATTAGCATTTGTGTTTATTTTTGATGTGTAAATAACTCCCATTTCAGGCCCTGTGCTAGGTGCCAGGTGTAACGCTGAACCATAGAGACATGGCGATTGTCCTCCAGAAGCCCACATTCTAATGGGACATAGAGTCAAGAACACAGCAATCACAATAATACTCAACAAATGCTATCAAGGAGGAGCTACAGGGTGCTGTAAGGAAAAGTGAGTGAAAAATGCAAAAAGCCTTCCTAGAAGAGCTGAGTTCTAAGCGGAAGCTTAAAGGATGAGTAGGACTTGGCCAAGCTAAGAAATTTCCGAGCAAAGAGCGTTGTGTCTCCAACACTGGAGCTCAGTGCAGAGGAACTGAAGGAAGTGCAGTCCAACAGGGCACAGGGCTTGGACGGTGAGGCAGGAAGTAGGAGAAGGGCTCAGCACTGGACAATCTCCTAGGGTACATGGAAGGGTTTTACTCCAAGTCCTCAGATCCATGGGGAGTCCTTGAAGAGTTTTAATCAGGGAACTGACATGATCAGGTTTATGTATAGAAATATGTCTTTGGCTGTAGAGGGGAGAATAGGTTAAAAGTGGGATGCCAGGTAGGAGGCTCCTCTCAGTGTCCCAAGGCAGGTGGTGGGGACTGGGATGAAGGGGGAGAGAAGCAGACTGGAAAGGTAGCTTCGCACGTTATGAAGCGAGATTGGACTGAATTGCCGCGGGATGTTTTACATGCCACGCCGAAGTTTCTGCGATTCTTTCTCTGCGGATCCTGCTTTGATTCTCAGGAAGGAAGAGCAAGGATTGTACCTGGCTCTGACTTTTCTTGCACAGACATTCCAAGGCCTGCACTGACCCCTCTGCTTGGATTTCATAAAGTTGGGAGGCAGCGCTAGGAGTGGAAAATCCTTGCATAGGATGGCAGGGACCCCAAGTCTGGTCCAGGTCTGTGGTGGACTGACTCCATGATCTTGGGTTAGTTGTTTAACCTCCCTAGTTTCCTTTCCCTCACATGTCAAATGGGAACAGTAACAATGAAGGCTAAATACAACACTAAAGATAATAATGATAAACTTCTATGGTGTTTACTATGTTCCAGGCACTATTCTCATTGCTTTTCAAACACTATCTTGCTCATCATTACAGCAACCCAATGAAACATGTATTATTTTTAATTTCTACTTCATAGAGAAAACTGAGGCACAGAGAGGTTAGGTAACTTTCCCGAAGTCACACAGCTAGCGAGCAGCAGAACCAGGATTTGAAGCCAGGCCATCTGGCTCCAGAGTATGTGTTCTTGACCACTATGTTATCCTACACATGTAACCGGTTATAAACTGCAAAGAACTCTATATCATACATGAATTTGTTTCATTATTAACTCTCATATGCTTCCCATATTTGTCTCTGATACAGCCTTTCTACCATCCCTATTGTCCCATATCACTCTCACCCGATTTCCTATTTAACTTCCTCTACGTTAGATCAGATTATAAAGATTTTAGAGCCTGGTAGGCCTGCGTTTCCATCCTTTCGCCTTAGGTGAGTTATGTAACTTCTGAACCTCAGTTTTCAATTCTGCAAAATGACTACAGTGACATAAGATGGGGTGGGAGAGTTGTAAAGATTAAATAAAAATACAAAGCCCGAGGCTCCCAGTAACGAGCAGCTTAATGAGCCCTTAGAATCATCCCACTGGTTGTGGAAGGTTCGGGAGCTCAGGGGTAAACATCGCCACTGCGGACTTCAGAAACCGGGGGGAAAAGGGTTTGTCACCACAAAACTGGAAATGCAGAACATGTGAAAGTAGTGACAGAAAAGCTTGCCTTTCTTGGCGACATCTTTCCTTGCATAAGCCCTCAGCCTGCCAGCCCATGCCTGGAGTTTCGAACGAGCCAGCTGCTGCCAGCTGGGTGTGTGTTAGACCATGTCTCTCTTTGTGTACCAATCAATACTGCCTCTAGACCAGACCTAAAGGCCAGAGCAGAGGAGTACTTGTGAATTAACTAGATGCTTTACCAACTTCACCAGAGTTCATTTAAAAAAAAAAAGCATCAAACCTCATTGTGTGGCATTTAGTACAAATTAGCTTTAAAAGATGTTACTAGAAGAATTTTAGTGAAGAAGTGCAGCTTCGGGGCTGTAAGAACATATCATCGAGGCTGCAGGGAAATGAGAGCTCTCACACCCTGCAGTTGGGAGGTGAACCAGTCTGGCCGCTTTGGAGGTCAATCGGGCCGTCTCTGGTGACATTCTAGAAGCCCGATGACCCAGAAATACCACATCTCATTATCTATCCTAAAAATCTTGTACGTACGCACTCGGAGGTATGTCCAAGGAGGTTTAAGGCTTAATGGTGTATAAAAGTAAATAATTAAAAGCCCTGCGAATAGCCATCAATAGGAAAAGCGCTTCTTAAATTATGGACCAGGCATTTATTAAATAGTCCGCAACCGCTTAAAAGATGGAGGTGGAGGGGAAATGAGGTAGGCCCACGGGAACTCACACGGATAACTTCCCTAGACACTCGGCTGAGCGGAAAAGCGTTTGGCAGAGCGAGCCGTGCCAGGCAGCCTTTATATAACACAGAACAACGACGCAAAACAGAAGAATCGAGTGCTTTCAACGGGTGTATGTGCACTTAAATATGTAGAAAATGCTCTGGAAAGATAAAGCCCAAGTTGGTAAGAGTGAGGAGGGAGGAAAGAGGGAATGTCGCCTTATTTTTATCTGTAATTCTTTTTAATGTTTGATGGGGGCAAGGTAATTGTGTATTATGTATATGATTAATAAAATGTTTTAATAGACTAATGAAACCCAGTCCTTCCTTCCCACTGAAGCCTTATAGCATTTTGAGGGGGGACCTGCCTTCTCAGCTAACTTGAACTTGTAATAAGCATATTGCTTTTCCTGAAAAGTCGCTATTGGAGACTTTATTACACTCAGTAGCCAAAGGACTTTCTCCTGGCCTGAGAGTCATTTCAGCCACAGCAGCTCTTGCCAAATAACAGAAGAGATAGTCATGGGCTCTTCCCTCACCATTTATGTTCCTCGGGCAGCGGGAGCTTTATTAAATTCCCACCACACTCAACATCTTGCTGCGAGCCAGCGTCTTACGAAATCCTGTTACTAACTTCTCCCCACTTCATACTCTCCCACTGTAATAATCTCAGCCCTGCAGCGCACCCCCTTTGACGGAGACACTTGACTTTGACGTTGACCGAATACTGACACCTAGAGCTAATGTAAAGGAACTCCCAGTGTGAATGCCGAGCTCCTGCGGCTCCAGATATTACGGCTTCTTTCCAGGTGGCCAAAGCAGCTCCCACTTCAGCTTGACAAGCTTGACTGGAGCCCACACTTCAGCAAACGGTAAAACCGCAAACTTTTACCACACAGTCTGCACGCCTTTGGGGCCGTTCATACACCATTTTGGTATGATCTAGAAACAGAGAGGATTTCTAATCTCTGGAGGATCTCAAATGAAGAATGGATTCTTTGTTAATAAGTTACCAGTCTCGATCCAACTTCTACATTATCAAAGTTCCTGGACGTTCAAACTTAGACTCAGGAGAAGTTCAAGGCAACAGTTTGGCTGATGGAGCAGCGGGAACGGCTGCCTGAAAATCTGTGAAACCCAAGGCCTGTGTAACAAACGTTAATTACTCCCCAAAGGAATATGTAAAACTCATTATTAAGAATGCTCAATCTAGGGCACCCAACAAGGTAAAACTTTTTTAGACTGATGATGGTTGTACTCTCAGTCCACTGACTAATTTATGGTGTGGCCTGCGTAAGACACCTATCCTGTGAGCGTCCATGAAAAGACCCCTGATAGAAATGGCTCATCGGGTGACCCACTGGGCAGCTGATAAAGTTGTAAATTTCATGGATTAATGCTGGTGGGAAGGGAGTTCAAGGGCCACCAAAGGGGCACAATTGACTTGTACTACTGTATGTCCTAGGTACAATCCAGAAAAGACTGTCCATACCACCCCTGGGCATTCCGACTTGTCTACGGGACCTCTCCGTGCATGGCAAAGAGATTTTATCCAGCTGCCCCCTTCCTAAGTTTGTAAATTTGTCCTCGTCATGGTTTGCATGTTTTCTCATTGGGTTGAAGCATTCCTTTGCCCACAAGCCACTGCTTTGGCAATTGCAAAAGTATTTTTAGAAAAAATTGGCCCTGGTTGCTGTGGCTCAGTGGATAGAGCGCCAACCTGCAAACCAAAGGATCACCAGTTCAATTCCCAGTCAGGGCACATGCCTGGTGTGCAGGCCAGATCCCCAGAATGGGGCATGTGAGAGGCAACCACACATTGATGTTTTTCTCCCTCTCTTACTCCCTTCCCCTCTCTCCCAAAATGAATAAATAGAATCTAAAAAAGAAAAAAGAAAAGAAAAGATCATACCCGTGTGGGGCATACCCTCAGAGCCACATAGCGACTGGAAATGCATAGGGGTTGGCAAAAGTAGGTTTACAGTTGTGAGTATACAAAACACACAGTTTATTCTTGTATTATTTATTTATTAATTATTGAATTGTTTATTATTATTATTTTCCTTCTCTCGCCTACCCCTGTACTTTGCCGGCCATGTTATGAAACAAGTCTGTGAGGTTTGGCCTATCCTACAGCATTTTCATTGTGTTTTTGTCCCTCAGTCCTCTGCACAGATAGAACAAATGGCGTTATTAAAACTTAATTGGCAACATTTCTGGAGCCCTTGAAATTGGCTTGGCCTAAAGCACCTCCTCTGGTCCTTTCGAACCTGACCGCTGCTCCCTCCGGGAAACGCAAACCATCACTCTTTGAAATGATTACCAGCCGACCCAGGCGTTTGGCCCTCCCTGGTTTTGTATTTAACTAACTAGAGGAGACACGCTTCATTACCGCGAAGGAATAGTCAGAGCCTTAGACAAAAACCACACCCTGGTAGAACAATCTTTCCACAGTGTGCTCCCAGGAGATAAGGCAACAGACCTCACGATCCACACCAGGTGATTTTTGTCACCCAGAAAAGACACCTTCACAAATACTCGTTGCAGCCTCGATGGAGAGGACCACATCGGGTCCTCTTAACTCATCCTTGCGTCACAAAACTTAACGGTGTTGATCCTTGGACTCATGCTTCTCAGCTAAAGAAGGCTCCAGCTAGACCTCTGAACTGACTGGAGAATTAAAACTAAAATGAACTAGGAAGTCAGGCAGATGACAGCTGACTGTGACGGCCTCGCTGAGGTTCAGGGCCATGTCCCCTGCTCCGACCTCATTGCTGATCCTCTTCAGGACAGACCTGCTCCCTCATGCTGAAACATTCATTGAGCCTCTTGGATACCTAATAATTCGACATTCTTGACAATTTCCTAATTACCCAGATTGATATGCTCTTTGTCCATGAGGTTTTTGGAATATTATGGTTAATTGCTCTTCTTAGGCCTATTGTCTTACTAAAGAAGGTCCACTTAATTAGCTGGTGGCTTGGGAATATCCCTTAGTCACTTCCTGTATTCTGTCCAAAATGGTGACTAGACAGTACTTTGTTAAAAATCTGTTTAATCTCAGCTCGGAGTCTTTCCCTCTCCTGAGGGCAATTCTATTGGCCAATAGGAAAATAATGTTCTAGTGGACTATTCCCAAAATGTAGCAACTGGGGAAAAACCTCTTTGAACGCTGGGTGTGTCTCCAAAGAGCAAGATGGTCCAGCTCTAAAGATGCCCCCTAGTTATAGCCACGGCCAATTCCTTCCTGGTCCCCAGTGCCACCGCAGAGTTCCAGTCCAGCCTTAACACCGCCTGCCGCGTGAGACTGTTTGATTGGGTCTCTATACTTTGTTTTTTGGCTGATAACCCCCAAAGACCTTTCTCAAAAGAAGGTCTTTGAACTGGGCTGAACCCCAGATAGCTCAAGGTCTCTACAAAGAGCATTTGAAACTTGCTACAGGAATGAAATTTTTCTTACTGATCGCCTCAGAAGTCATTTATGTTTAGCCAAGTTTAGCTTTCTGCTGCCAACATCAATCAAAACTCTGTAAGGAATTTATGCAAACTTTTGTTTTTTTTTTTCTTTTTCCTCTAAAACCCCTGACTTTTGTTCCCTAGTGGGCACTATTTGGGTTGCTACTCATATCTGCGCACTTGAAATTGCAGCTCTTTGAGTCCAAGTAAAGGCTTTTGCTTGATTATTGCCTTCCGACCGTTTCCGGTTGACATAAGCTTTGAGGCCTTGGCATCTTGCTCTCTTGCCTCGCTCACCCTGTTGCCCTCAGATGAGTCTTTTTTTATTTTCAATCTGCTTGTCCTGTGAGGATGGGGCTTTCTAAACAAAATTAAATACCAACCAAGGTGTGTCCAAACTGTCACAGACTGTATGATACTAGAATTTGAACCAATGATGCTTCACTCTATTTAATGGGCAGAGAGGATGAATGAAGACATCAGACACTCAAGACAAAGATCATCACCTCGCCCAGCACCCAGCCCCACTCCACAAGTTTGGTTGGGCAAAGTGGGTGTTCTGTACAGATGGCTGACTGGCAAGTCTCTGAGAAGGACAAGTTCAGAGTGGGAGAGTCTGGTACCAAGGCCTTGGCCTCTTTGTTGTCATTATTTGTACCTAATGTTCTAAAAATGCAACATGGTTTGATTATCTTCTGTGACCATCTCCTAGCAGGCCACAGAGAAGGATGTTATCAACAAAAATTCTCTCTCTCTCTCCCCCCCTCCCCTTCTCTTCCTCTCTCGGTCATTCTGTGTTTCTATGTCTGTTGTTGTTGTTCGTGTGTGTGTGTGTGTGTGTGTGTGTGTTTGCACGTGAACACGCACACAGAGCTTTGTCACCCTTTGTCTCTTTTTCCATTCATGGTTCTTGCTGGTGGTGGTTGCTGGCCCTCCTGTGTGCCTCTATCTGTTCTGCTTTCTCTCCCGGACTTTACCTTCTTCCTCTGGATTTCCAGCACCCCTTTCGTCTCGCCCAGTCCGAGATGGCAGACTGAAAAGAAAAGCGTTTGGAGCACGTCCCCCAGATTGAATCAAGTCCCCCTTCTGTTGCTTACAACTTATGTAACCAAGAACATTTTCCACAACCTTCCCCGGCTCTGGTCCCTCATCTGGAAAACAAGAGAGGTCATGGCTTCTACCGGAACGGGTCCAAGGCATCGATGTCCTGACCCTGGTCCAATGAATAGGAGCTCCCTCCTCCTCTCCCCCTCACGTCTCTCTTTTCCCTACCTCACCACTGCCCATCCTCTCCACTTGGCCTTGAAGGCTACAACGCTGAAATATGTTCCAAGTAAGAATTGCTTGTATATGTAAAATGAACAGGTTCATATCCTCCACGGTTACTTTTTCTGGCAACTAAACAGAACATTTTACACTGCTCCCTAGGGGAATAAAAGACAGCAGTTTCTATTTTCACGTGACTCTGACTTGATTTTTCCATTTCTTCCATGGCCCTTGACTGGGGGAAAGGTCATGGGGTGTGGGCAGGGGGGCTCCGATTCCTGACCCGGACACTCATGCTCATTCAATGACTTGGCTAGTCCTTGAGCTACAGGATTTACCTTTGCATCTCCATAACATCGTCTTTGTTTGGTGTCCGTTGTTGCAACCATCTGCCTGCGTCAATGACCTGGTACTGCACCATCAGCACCTGGGCCAGGCCCTGCCCTGCTGCACAGGTGACCAGCCCGGCAAGGGGATGAAAGGGAGCCCTGCGCTCACACGGGGGCAGCAGAAAGGCCACGCTCTCCACTTCCCCGCAAACGCTCACATGGAAACTCGTCTGGTGTGAAAAATGTTCTGTGTTCATGGTGGAGATTTTTAAAAGACATTAAAGAATAAAAAAGAAAGGAAAAAAGTATTCATAACCCCACTCTTAGAGACAGTGATTATTGTCATTTTGGTGTGTTAGGTCAAACCATATGCGATTGCTGATATTTGGTCATTTTTAACCTGCAAAAGTGATAATTTCATGGGATTTAACCTAATATTTTTCTCCCACCTTTTCACTACAATGAACATAAATGCACTTTTAAAAGATTTTTGTTTGTTTATTTTTAGATAGAAGGGAAGGGAGGGAGAAAGAGAGGGAGAGAAACATCAATGTGTGGTTGTCTCCTGGACGCCCTCCACTGGGGACCTGATGGGCAACCCAGGCATGTGCCCTGACATAAATGCATTTTTAAATACAAAACTGAAGTAGGCTTATATGTGTATGTGTGTGCTATCATTAATGCCTGCCCTTTTCTATAAAACATTGATGATTACGAATGTGTATAAAGAGTAATGTCATAGACGCTAGCATGCATAACAGTTTCCTTGGGAAATAAGATGTCACCCAAACAACTGAAGCCCCCCACCCCGTACCCTCTTCCCCAACAGTCACCCCCTCCCTATTGCCTTGCGGTAACCACCTCACAAACCTGGTGTTTATCATGTGTAGGTTTGTACTGATACACAATATGCAGGGTTGTTCATCATTTTTAACTTAACGTAAATGACACCAAAGCGGACATATCATTCTATGATGTTTACTGCTTATTAAACATTATATTTTTAACTATCTATCCATGTTGACCCCTGTAGCTTTTGTTGACTCGTTTTCAGTTTTTTGTTATTAAATGGTCAGGTTTGCTGTCTGCCTTTCTCCACTAGACTCCGTTCCTTCGTGCCAGGGACTCTGTCTTAGTTATCTATGGCTGGAGAGGCTCCGGAATGGGTGTTGAGTGGAGCGGACGAATGCAGGAAGTGAGAGACCAGTGCGCTGGAAACCAAGCCCAGCATGCATTGCGGGCTCCCCGGTTCGGGGACCGGTAGGGCATCCCATCTGGAACTGCAGGGGAGGGGCAAGAGCACGGGGACAGCTTCTAAATGGCCCCAAGCCCGTTGCTGGACGATGAGCCCATCCCTTTCACCATCACCACCAAAACCCACATTTTCCGATAAAGGCATTGACACGTCCTTAGGATTTTTTTCATATATTTACCTCCAAGCTTTTCAGACAATTGAAGTTCATAATTGGGAGGAAATGGCATGGCTGGAGCCTTAAAACACAGACAACCAAAAAAAAAAAATTTTCCTTTAGTAGTCCAATCTTCCAAACCCTGAGGAGTTTAAAGCACACCCGTAGCTGAGCTGCGAAGGACGGGAACAGCAACCAGCTGCACGGGCAGCAAGGGGGCATCCTGCAAGGGTACCGGCTCCTCCAGAACCAGGCACAGCCGAGTTAGAGTCCTGACTCCGCCTCTTCCGGGATGTGTGATCCCAGACCAGTTCGCTAACCTCATTCAATTTCTGTCTCTTTATCTGCAAACTAGAGACAGGAATGCCCTCCTTGCAAGTTGATGGGTTTAAACTGCCTGGTTTACCGCCTGCTGCACATTCTATAAATTGAGCAACTTTTATGAGCCAGCTGGTGTGGCCGGGAACTGCCTTTAACTATTGAAGCTGAACCCACGTGGTGGCTGAGCGAGAATGAAAACTCCTCACGGTTACAAAAAGCCGGAAAGTCACCGTCACTGCCGTCCTCCAGTTCAGCAGCTGCGAATCACTGTTCGCAGCCCTTCTCCATAACATGCCTGTCCTTAGAAGAAGGCACGTGGCTGACACCCCAGGAAACTGCCTTTGGTTCTGTGTTCATTTCTTGTCTTTGAGAAGAGGGAGGGAAGAAGACATGTATCAGCAAGTCCAGGAGAGACTCAGACCCACCTAGAGATGAGATCTTTCAAGTAAAGTAGAATATTTCAAGTTCCTGTGAAATTTCCAGGTGCAAAAGCCAAAAACTCGAAAGCACCCTAAAGGGAGGTGAAACCCACAGGTTTCGCTGTGCCAGGCAAACATTCTCTCTCTCCCTCTCTCTGTTCAGTTGAAGAAAAGGGAGTTGGGGTCAAAATGACCCTTTTGGGGGTAGATCTATTCAAAGAAATGAGCATTTCTTTTTTGTATGCGCTGTTCTTAATGTCACACACATACTCTACTTAAATTAGCCTTTGTTTTAATTTACACAGCTAAGCCACTGGGGTTTCTCCATTTTGCTGGTGAAAAATGCCATGTTTTGTACGGTGACTAGAATTGTCACTACAATTGTCGTGATGATTACTTCGTAAGGTATATACATGTTAAACGACTGTGTTGCACACCTGAAACTAATGTGATATTTATGCCAACTATACCTCAATTTTTAAAAAATGGGTCACACTTTAAAAATGTGTGCACCCTTGGATGCCTAACCTGAAAAATAAGTATTACCGCATTTGTTATCCCGGGGAAAGTGGTAAACAGCCTAAATGCTTCTCAAACGAACGAGGATGCCACCACACCATAGAATAACCTGCAGCCATTCCAAATAGTCTTGCCGAAGACGATCAGTCAAATGACCTGAAAGGGAATAATGTGCAATGTGTGTTAGGAGGGGAAAAAGCAGTTGGCGGAGACAGTACCATCCCATTTCTGTAAACAAACAGAACAAGACACGGGGGAAAAACAGAATGAAAGCACAGATATCAGAGGCTAAGTTGGTTTCCCCTGGGAACTCGGAAATGGAGGTGACTTTTATTTTCTTTGTTTGCATTGTTGCGTGTTCGCATTTTTCTAAATTTTGGACGTTGAAGTTTTATTTCAATGGTTATAAGAGAAAGTGGCCCCAAGGACGGGAATAGTTCTTGGAGCACCTGGGTCTGTGCCCTACCCTGCGCCCTAAAGCTTCCCCCAGCCCCGGAGCCCTCGGTGCCAGCGCTGGGGCAGGTTTCTGTGGGGAAGGGTCACATACCCCACTCTTTTGCAGCAAATCCTAACTTTGATTCATGCCAGGCATGTAACTTGTGACATTATCTAAGAAAGTGCATTAGTATCAGAATGGAGTAGCTGTCATACCCATTGGGTTGGCTTGCCCAACCACTGAAGAGTAAGAACTCAGATTTTTTAAAAATCTCCTTGGGGACATTCATGCTTGACACTGGCATTGCTGTAGCAACAGGAATTTGAGATGGGCTGGCCATCATGTGCATGTCTGAGTCATTTTATTTATAGGCCAAAGAAAGCTGCCAGTGCTTTGCTATGAACCTAGAACCTGCCCTTGGCCCCCTCTAAGTGAAACAGAAAGGACAAGACCACCCTGGCACCTTGACCCATTGTGAATGTATTCTCTGCTCTTTTTGTCATTTATGTAGTTCAGATTTGCAGTCCTAAAGCAGTTGCCAGGCTGATCTCCTTGCTGAGCCACAGTTTACAAACAGTAGGGGGAGCGATGCATTTGGTAGCAGATCAAGTGAAGATGCAAAAATGTCAAGAAGTAATATGACAGCCCCTTTCCCAACTCACAGTCAGATATTCCCTCCAGCTCTAACATTACCACCTACAGGAAGACTTCTGGGTTTCACAAGTTACCCTTGGACCAAGGACTATCGGCTCTCTGTCCTCAGATCAGGCCCTGGCATGAGAAAGAGCCTATGAATGAACGGACGAATGAGTGAATGGCTGACTGATATGTGAGTAAATGAATGTGGGAAGGAATAAATGAATGCCTCTCTCTGCTAGCACTTTGTAGATGGGCCTACTCACGCATTTCACAAAAATTGACCGAGGATTTGCTGTGTGCCAGGCTCTATTATGGGCATTGGGATATGAAGAGACAGACAAGCTCCCTGCTTTCAGGGAGCTTCTATTCGAGTAAGGGAGAAAGTCAATCCGCCAGGAAACCAACACGTGCCTGATTTCAGACGGCGATCGTGCTATGAGGAAAACACACAAGATCACGTGAAATAGAGTACCTGGGGGTGCAGGGTGGTTGGAAGATAAGGGGGGCAGGAGAGACCCCTGTGAGAATGTAGCATTTAAGTTCGACTTTGAAGAACTTAAGAAAGAATTTGTTTCCAAGTGCGTACTTAGCTTATTTCAAGTACTTTATTCTTGAAAATAAAATTTCAAGGACACACCCGACATCGTCTTTTTCTTGACAGGGAGAGCTATATCTCATCCATCACTGTTTGCTAACAGGATACAGTGACAAGCACACGAAATTTGCAGCCGGACTTCCTAGGTTCAAATCCTGTCTCCATCACTTACTATCAAAAATCCATGCTTCCTCTCACACAGTGTGAAGTTGTTGCTTAAAGACAGATGCCCAACCCTGGATTCCATTTTCCAGTCCCTCTTACACCCAGGTGTGGTGAAGGACAAACTTTTTGGCCACTGAGATAAGGAACAGAAGTGATGTGTAGCACTTCCAGGGCTGGGTCACTGAGTCACCCTACAGAGAAAAACCACCCCTTTACCAGGAATGCCCTCATTTGACTGTTCAGTAAGGGGAGGGGCAAACCGTGATCACGTTCAACTTCTGAAATTTTTAGGGTATATTTGTTATACCATCTAGCATTATTACACGAACTAATGCAAACTTAAAGTGTGAAAATTGAACGTGTCATACATTGCTTACTCAGAGCGCTGCTGGCTGTACATAACTGAGTGTTTGAATCCTATTAAATCAGCCTCCCATGATTTTAACCCCATTCCCCTTCTTTCCAGAAGGGGTGGTTTTTACTATACTAGTTATTTATTTCTTGGATGGTTAGTGACTATAGGAAGAGGAATATTAGGCCCCCTAGGACCTTGCAGACTTGCGTTACCAAAATTTGTTTAATTGCTTGAGGATATAGGAGGAGAGAATCTTGTTCAACTAAGTAACCTCGATCCTCCTTGAGCTCAGACTTTGCAGTGGAGCTTGAAGATCAAGCCTTTTCCAGTATATAAAACATCTTTTCTCTTGCTCCCTCTTCCTCCAGGACAGTTCTTCTGTAAGGAAACCCTGCAAGGCTTTTAGTTCTCAGGCATCTAAGAGGGGAGAAGAGAACTGCGTGCCTCATGCTTTCGTCCACTTTAAAGTGAGATAACGAACACAAAGCTCCCAGCACAGCAAACCGCACGTAGCAGGAACTTGACAAAGGGGCCTGGCCTCCCTTCTGTCCGTCAGCTCCTGTTAGCTCACTGTCAACTACGGCACAACCGATGGCTTGTCTGCATTCCAGTTTTCCACCTGGGACTGTAATTAACCCTCAGTTAGACATTCTGTACATATTGAGCGCCCGTCTCCGGTAGCTCACACCTTTCTGGCCCCCATCTTTTTTTCTGGAGATTTTCCGTGGACTTGGCTTACAGTTCACTGCTGTGAATTCTTTCGTTCGCTATATCTAATCTGATGTATTGCATTCTCCATTTTATTTCTTCTATTTTTCAGGTTTAGCTTTTCAGCATGGCTCTTCTTCGAATCTGCTGTGTCATTTTAGCACTTTCTGTTTTCTGACACAATTTTTCAGCTCAGTTTGTATCTCCTTGAACATAGTAAGTGCAACTGTTTTCGTTGTCGGTTTCTGGTCAGCCTGATGACAGCGGTCCCCAGGGGTCTGTTTCTGCTGACTCTTGCTCACGGTGTCTCGTCTTTCAGTGCGCTGCTTACCTTTCATTACTTATTGGATACTGTGTTTTGTTTTGTTTTGTTTTGTTTTTTTAAGATTTTATTTATTTATTTAGAGAGAGGGGAAGGGAGGGAGAAAGAGAGGGAGAGAAACATCAATGTGTGGTTGCCTCTCACATGGCCCCACTGGGGACCTGGCCTGCAACCCAGGCATGTGCCCTGACTGGGAATTGAACTGGCGACCTTTCGGTTCACAGCCTGACCTCAATCCACTGAGCTACACCAGCCAGGGCTGGATACCGTGTTTTTAAACCTATTTGTTAAAATCTCTTGAGGCCTAAGAAGATGTTAGGTTCTTCCAAAGAGGATTCTCATTAGTGTCAATCAGACACCTGCGGGTACTATCTTTCTGGGACGATTTATTCAAACTAAATAGATGGACGTTAGAAGGCCATCCCAATCATTCGAAGACAGGCGACAGTCTGCGCTACCGCTGGTTCACTTCCGCTTGACCCTTTTTCCTAAGGAATAGCCCTTCTGAGTCTCGGCTAAAAATGGAAATGGTTCACCAAGGTCACTACCTTTGATGGAATTCAAAATCCTACTTCAGTTCCCCTATCTCTGAGGAGGCTGCCAAAACCTTAGCTCAACCTTTCAGCTGCCTGTTTAATGTCAACAAATGCTCCCGAGCACATGGATCTGGGCACAAATACCTTTGCTAGGACCGCTGCTTCTCCACGGTTGAGTCTCATACTCTGTCCGCCTATACCTGCCTGAGTCAGATAGAACAAAGTCTTCAGTTCCGGGAATTGGGAAGAGTTGCTTCGAAAACAAATCTTCATACCTGTAAATTGCAGCTATCCTCATCACTTCTGTCAGGTGTTATTTGCGAAGAAAGACCAGAGAATCTACAAGCTAATCATTGCTCCTATCAACCTCATAAATTGGGAGACGAGGGCGGGGAAGTAACAGGGGAAATGTTTTATTGTCTCCATTTTCAAAGGCAGTTTCTGAGTCAAAGCAGGTGAGTCATAGCAGAGATCGGATTCCAGCACCCAGTCCGTTCCCTTCCTTTGAATTCCATCCTCCGGTGGGGGACTTTACCCCATAAGGACAGCCCCTTCTTGTCTAAGAAATATGCAAAGCAGACTCTGGGCCACCATGGAGAGGACAGTGGGAGAAAGGTGCATGCCAGGTCCATGAGTCTCCCTAAGGATTGAACGATCCCGTATCTTGAATTTTCAGGACATTAATAACCATCCAAGTTACTATTGATTGAACATTCACCACTATGCTAAACCACGTTCATGCATTATTTTATATGATCCTCGCATATCCCTCTGATGACAATTCTATTATTAGTCTCGCTTTCTGAGGCCTGGGGAGGTTAAGACACTTGCCATGGCCACCTAGCCAGGAAGCAACAGGCCTATGGTTTGACACTCAATTCAATGATCTTTTGCTGCCTTTCCTTCCCTGCCCACAGATGTGTTTCTAGATATTGAGAGACAGAGAGGGAACCGAGGGCTTCCCTGGGGCCCAGGCTCACCCAGAGTCCGCTGAGGAAGATGAACCCCAGAACAAAGGGCAGCAGGAAGAGGAGAGGGTTTCTCCGAAAACAGCAGGTGGGTGCTGAAAGATGTGCCTGTTGACATGGCAACCAAGACACACCTGGAAACACCTGCTCCACCACCTAGACGGTTATTAACGGGGCGATGCCATGTTCTTTCAGTTATTTTCTTCTCGTTTCTTCAAAGTTGTACAAAGGTCAAGTCCCACCAATGGGGCTCCCAAAAATCTTTCTCCATCTTGCCTTACAATGAAGCTTAAAGAATGTTTTGTCACTGAGGCCCACCCCCTGGAGGGCCTCTGCCAGGACAAGAAAGTGCTGCCGATGGCATGAGGCTGAGTAGCTTTGCGAGGGTACCCCTGACCCCAAAGAGATCTCCCGTATTGGTATGTCCCTCTGGCTGAAATTCCACCCATAGAGCTGTCTTTCTGGGATAAAAAGAAGTGAACCATCTTTCAAAATACAAATATTCCCAGAAAGTCCCTGGATTTTTATCGATGTTAATTTTTTCCTCACATGACACTGTCTCCTCCCAGACTTTGGTAACACTACCATTTGTCTGCTCAGCATCTGACCTGTAAAAGGCCCCCAATAAACACAGTATCTGTCTACCATCTGATGAACGATCAAAATACGTAAACGAACAAGCAGCAGCCTAACATTAGAGCAGAAGCTTCAACAAAGCCATGCTTCTTCCAATCTCTCTATTCCACTTTAACGGCGTGGAACATGTACCACAGTTGCATGAACTTGTTCTTCGGGGGCAGGCATTAGACACACAAGTTTTATGAAGTCACACAGAGAGCATTACGACTAAAGGCGCTTTTGCATCTGAACAGTTTTTAAAATCACCTCCCAAAGGCCCCAGCTCCAAATACCTTCACCTTAGGGATTAGGCTCCAACCCATGCTTTCCAGAGGGATGCAAACATTTAGTCCACAGCACCACCCAGGCAAGATGCAGGTTCTGTGAAATATTTAGAAGTGGAGAAAGGGCATTTGGCAGGCACCACCCTAGGTTTACGGGAGAGCTAATGAAGCTTCAGCTTCAGGGTGTCTCATTTGTCAGCCCCTCCCGGTGCTCTGTACCTAATTTTGTATACTTAGTTCTATATTCTTTTACTTAACACCCCACCACCACCAAACTGCATAAACTTCTGATTCCACAAAACCTGGGTCTGCCCCTGGTAGGCACCTAGCAGCGCCTGCCACACGTGCCAAAGTCCGAATTCTGCTGATGGCTCTGAATTTTTCTGGATGGAGTGCATGATAAGGTGAAGTGAGTGCTTAGGTTGCTCAGACCAAGTACACCTTTCCAATTAATTCCCCAAAATCCATATTTATGTTTTTTGACCAGGACAAGGGCTAGAGAAATGAGCATTGTTTTAAGCAAACAATAATGATTAAAACTGCTATTTTTGAGTGCCAGCTACATGGGGGGCACTGTACTAGGAGTTTTCACCTAGGTTTTCTTTATCTATTTGTTACTATCACTCTCTGCAGCTCAGAGGGGTTAAGTGACTTGTCCAAGGTCACAGAATCTGTAAGTGGCCAAATTAGGATGTGACCCTAATATCAAAATCTTTCCACATACTATGGCTAAAAGTTCCCCCAAGGGCTTTGGACTCATGCAAGATTGTAAGACTTAGCAAATAAAAATGCCGGTAAGTAATGAATAGTTTTTCAGTAGAAGTGTTCATTGTTGTTTATCTGAAGTTCAAACTCAACTGGCTGGCCTGAACTTGACCTGGCAACCCTTCCTTAATAGACAATTACTCTGAAGAGTATGTAAGTTTTGTACACACGCCATTCTTAAAAGTTCAACGAGGTGAAATGTGTAAGGTGTCTGGCCCTCGGTGAGGTTTGGCCCCTGGGTGTTGAGCAGGAGGACTGTGGTCTTGTCCAGGTGACCCAGGGCAAGTTGGCTTCTGCTTCCACGCTCAGTTTCCCCTTCCGGAGGATGAGGCGTTGCTCTGCTCATGGTTCAGGACCCTGACACCGCAGTGTCCAGGGGTGGCCTGTCGACCCCACCATCTTTACACACGAAGAAAAGGGCTTTTCCTGCCAGGAACAACTCATCAGCTCAGTCTTCCCGTCGGCTGTTTGCAAAGACCAGGATCATTTCGGTGGCCGTCAGGGCCCACGTGTGGAAAAGCTGAAATGTCTTCAGCAGAAGGTAGCTGCAGCCGAGCTTCCAAACCCCTGCTCTGCTGAGTCCTAGTCCTGGCAGGAGTTCTATCTAAAAAGGGAAGAAGAGGTCCCCCGAACAAAGAAATTTGGGAAACTCTGCAATATATATCCACCCCATCCTCCCTGGGCAATTCGAATGCACGTGTTTGTATGAGAACATCTGCAGAATCAAATCCTGTTTAACATCACTTAGCACCCCGTCTCCCAAGCTTGTTTGCCAATGGAATCTCTTGTTTGCAAAATACCCCATCCAGCAGTTGTCCCATGGGACTCACTTTGGGACCCTGAGCTGTAAGAGCTGGGGCTGTCATTGTAGTGTCTGAGGTGACAGTCAAAACCAAGGTCCTGCTCCTGGGGTGGCTTTCAATCACGGCATGTAAGAACGTTCAATTGGGATTCAGAGAAATACAGTGTAGATTTCCTTTGAACATTTATCTTGTTTTCTATTTGGAAATGGACAGAGAACCTGGGAACTGTGTCAGCCCACCAAGTGGGGTTAAACACAAAACAGAGGCTCAGACTCAGAGAAGGAAGATGTGAATCCTCGTTCTCCTACTTCCTAGCTGGGCGGCCTTGGGCGCGCTCCTTAATATTCCTGAACCTTAGATGTCACATCTGAAATCAGGCCCGGTTGCACCACCCCCATGAAGAGTAAACGAAGCACCCTATGAGAATGCTTTGCACCGTGCCCGCCACCTAGGAGGTGCTTGTGATGTGTCTGTTAGATCTGAGCCAGTTGTTGAAGCCAAGAAACAGAAGTGCCCCCATGTTGACAAGACTGTAATTGATGGGGATGACAGCCAGGCATGGAGTATTGATGGGGGACAGAAATAGGCCATGGGCTAGTCTTGCATGCACAGGTCAAAGCAGATCAAAGAAATGAGAATTGGAGAAGAAAAATGTTAGCAAATTGTAAGGCCTGTGGAAACCGTGATACCGGAAGTGCTGGCAGCCAATCTCAAGGTTGAATGAAAGAGCGTGGGGCCCAACCTAGGCCTCCCAGGACACAGGAAAGAGTCTGGAAAGACTCATTTATGGATTGGATTTCTCTCTGGGTTTCAGAAAATTAGACAATACCTATCTATTCACCATCAAAGTGTAACGTGAAGATACAATGAAATTTTGTATGTGATAGGGCTTTATTGGAATCTAGTAAAGTATTTAATGGAATACACCTATATAGATAAAAATCAAAGGTAAAAGAAGTATAAAAATTATTTGGGTCAAAGTCGGCATTTATTGAATGGGTATGCATTAACTCCCTAACAATCTGGTGTAAGAAATTGTTCTAATTTTTTCTAAATAATTAGAAATTGTTCTAATTGTTCTAAATAATTCTCTAAGCCTAATACTTGCCTGGCTTCAAGAAAATTCCATCTTGGTCACATTTTCTGAAGCCATTCTCTCTCTAGGATAGTGCCAAAGTCCTTGGGTCTTGCACAATCCAGAACATTCTGGGAGAGACCCACCGATCATCGGCCCACACTGGACTTGCTAGGTCCACCATCCCAGCCTCCTTGAAGCTGGCATTTCTGCTGCCTTCGAGCTACGTGTGAGCACAGGTCCTTGCCCAGGCCAGGAGTTTCTGGGCCTGGGGTCAGAACTACCTCTGCTCAGCCATAGTTATTTCCATCAGAGGGCCTTGCCTGCTCCACTTCTCTGGAACTCATAGAATTTCTCTGTCCTACCCTTCTTGTTCTCTGGGGAAGCTCTCTCAAATTCTCCCTCTCTCCGACCCATGACGGTTGCTCTCCCAACCCTTGGAGCCCCAACCTCTCTCAGACAACCCCACTGTGGTCACCCAGAGGAGCTCCAGGCCTGGGGCTGGGGGAGACTCTGCTGTAGGGGCCCTGGACACTTCTGCTTCTGATTGACCCCTTGGGATGAAGGAGGAGAAACTACCCACCATCATGAGAACGAAAACACAGATTTATCTCAGTAAATGATCACACATGCACAAGTAGTACATTCTTCACACTCCTTTAAAAAAAAAAAAAAAGGTCTAATTTAAGGTGAACTGCTTGGCTTGAGTTCCATTTTATGTTTAAGAAGAGATCCAACGGTTTTGCCAGCAAACTTACCCTGCCAACCATGTGCTCTGGCCTCAGTCCTGACACCAACTGGAGTAAGGTCTCCCGAGTTGCTGGCTCAGTTGTTTTAAGAGGCAGATACATTTCTTGATGATAAACGGGCAATGCTGACTCTGTAGGGTGAAGACGGTCCCCACAGAAGGTGAACAAAGAAAGGAAAATATTCCAAGCCCACCCTTCACCCCTGTATGACCTTACCCTCACACTCCTACATTGGGAAAATATTCTGTCCCTCTCTCCTCCTCTCTTCAGGTCATAGCTATTTATTTTAGAGTGCGAGGTCATTGCCAAGGAACAGCCAACCGACCCTGGTTATTTCTCCTGTGACATAGGGACAAGGCTGGTGCAAGGCTACAAACCAGGACTTCGCTGTGAGGTGGAAATAAATCTTCTTGAGACTTGTGGGCAGAGGAAGGTGGCTGAACTGCTGGTGAGATGACCGTGTGCTATTTTTATAAAAGAGAGAAGGAAAGTCAAGGTCAGTGGAGAAAAGAGGGAGGAGGCAGGTAGAGCTCTTTTCCAGAGAAAACGCGAGTGCTCCAGGATGGCCAAGGGTGGCCGTAAACTTGCTGTCCAGTGCGACTCAGAGGAAAACACAAATGTGTAGCAACAGGCCTGAGGGAGAGCATCAAAGTGACGACAGAGGCCCCTTGTGGGGGGGACAGGGTTGGGGCAGGGGGGGCGCTCAGGGTGGTCACGGAGAAGTTACACTTACCTGCAGCGCATTAAACTTTAGGATAGATATTTATTCATGCAATATTTGTGTAATTGAAATTAGTGTTTTAAAGTTTAGTTTCATAGAGAAAAAACTTGCGATATGAAGTTGTAAGTTCTGGATTTGAGACTTGCCTTTTCTGCCTGAAGACCGTCTCCATCACTTACAGAGCAATTATGCCAAAGGGTAGCTCAGGCAACAAGGGTACAGAGATGAATAAAAAGAGCCACTGGCCCTAACATTTAAGATCATGACTTGTGTGAGTCTCAATTTACTTGTCTCTACAGTGGGTATGATAATTTCTACTTCACAGGGTTGCGAAGAACGTTAAATGAAAGTTATACTTCCGTTAACTATAAAGCACTATACAAATGCTCTTTACATATTTATTGCAAGACTTGTTCACAGGAGAGTCTGAAACGCTAACCTGTTATTAAATCTTTTCTTTTTTAAATTTAATAATTTTTTCAAAGAATCAAAAATTTCAACAACAAAAAAAAAAGTTGGAAAGAGGATGCAGAGAATGGTGTGCCGGTGACTATTCAACCATCGGCTCTCCAGAGCCGAAAAGCCCTCAGTGGTAACATTTGCAAGTTTCCATGGTGTAAGCAGTCCCACCCCAGCCATTTCCGGCCACCAACATGCTGCTGCTACTGAAAACAGAGTTGGAAAGATGGACGCAGAACGTGCTCCAGCACGCCACGGACACAGAGCTTTTCTTTAGCCGTTTGAGAATGAGCTGCCAGTCGGAAGCACCATCCCGCAATGCTACGGCATGAGTTTCCCGCAAACACAGACACCCCACACACACAGACAGCCACGCTGAAACTATTTTTAAAAACTCAGGCAATCAACACCAACTAATTCAGAGACTCCACGCAAAATTCCCCGTTTGTCCCGACAATGTCCTTGATATCAAAAAGATGCTGTTCAGAATCGCATGTTGCATTTAGCAGTCAAGCCTCCTTAGGCTCCTGAAATCCGAAACAGCTGTTCCTTGACTTGCGTGACCTAGACGTTACTGGAGATTACAGGCTGGTTGTTGTATAGGAGGTCCCTTGGTATGGGCTTGACTGTTTCCTCGTGATTCTACTTGGGTTTTGCTTTGTTGGCAGCGATACAATAGAAACAGGGCTGAGTTCTCTCTTCGTTTGGGGGGTCTGCCAGACTTTTCCACTATGAGGTCATTCTTTTTCTTTTTGCAATTAGCAAGTATTGTGTGAGGAGGAGGTACTCTGTGTCAATATTGTTTATGATATTTTTTATTTACTTCACTGTTGATTTATATCTATATGGACTCACCGTTTCCCACCTTATTTAATGAATTAGAATCAATTGCTATCACTACTTATTTTGATGCCCAAATGGCCCTGATTTGGGCAGTGTTCTTTGAGTGCTGCCTTACTTTCTAACACAACATGGTGTTCCAGACTCGCCTCGCAGTGTCTCCACTCCAACCCAGGGAACAGCCCTTCCTCCAAGGCGACCTGCTTCCTCGGACTCCTAATGGAGTCCTCAAGTGGAGAATGGTATTTAGAAACCAAAATCTGGGTTGTTAGTTGTATTCATTGCATGAGGATGTCACTTCTCCCAGGTATTTTCAGTGGACAAGGAAAAGGAACACACACACACACACACACACACACACACACACTTAAATCTCTCTCTCTCTCTCTCTCTCTCTCTATCTATCTATCTATCTATCTATCTCTCTATCTGTCTGCCTGTCTAAAGCCATGAATTCACACCTGGCCTCAAATTCCACTTTAAAACCTCAGAATGCATTCTGGTTTTCGCCCTTCCTATGCTTGTATCTTCCTTCTCCAACATTGAAAAATTAGGTCCTATTTTGAAATTGAGCTATCACTCACACACCATAAAATTCACCAGTTTAATGTGCTGTCATTGATTTTTAAGATATTCACAAGGTTGCGCAACCATCGGCATGATCTAATTCCAGGGTATTTTCATCATTTCAAAAAGAAACTCTCAGTCAATCACTCCCCAGACCCCTTGTGCCTCTACCCCTTGTCTAGCCACTGACCTACTTTCCGACTCTACACCGTTGTTTATGGGGAAGGGCCTTTCCTGTCTGCCTCCTTAATCCAGTACGGTGTTTTCAAGGTTTATCGCTGTTGCAGCATGCGTCATTATTTCATTCATTTTTTTAAATTTTTTAAATTTTTATTTATTTTTAGAGACAGGGAAAGGAAGGGAGAAAGAGAGGGAGAGAAACATCAATGTGAGAAATATCAATTGGTTGTTTCTCGCACACCCCCTGCTGGGGACCTGGCCCACAACCCAGGCATGTACCCTGACTGGGAATTGAACCAGCAACCCTGAAGTCCATAGGCTGGCGATCAGTCCACTGAGACACATCAACCAGGGCTCATTCATTTTTATAGCTGAATAATACACCAGTGTATGAATGTACCACATTGTGTCTATCTGTTCATCACTTAATGGCCATCTGGCTTCTTTCACTTTCTTGGCTATCATGAATAATACTGCTGTCAGCACTCATTGACAAGTTTTTATGTGAACAGGTTTTCAATCCTCTTGAGTGTACCCTTGAGAGTGCAATTGCTGTCATGTGGTTATTCTGTTCTACTTGTTGACGAGCTGCCAAAATCATCTCCAAAGCATCTGCATAATTTTACTTTCCCACCAGTGATGTCTGAGGGCTCTGAGGACACCCAGCAGGTCACACCTCACATAGACGCCCTCCTCCCAGCGGACCTCGGATTCTTTGTGCCAGGCTGTGACCACATGTGAGCACCTTCCCGTCCCACTGCAGGTCACTGCAGGTCCCCAGGCCACCCAACCAACCAGCATAGACGCCTGCCTTGCTCTGCCCCACTGATCGTTTTAGGACTAAATCATTCAGGAAGAGAAGGAAGGGGGGCATTTTCTTTTTAAAACAAGAAAACAAAGAATCAGAGAAGCTAAGTGACTTGCTCAAGGACACAGAACAAGTGAGGGTAGGGCCAGGCCCAGGCCCAGGCCCAGGAAGGGACTCCAGGTAATTCTGTTCCTTTTCCATTACAATAGCTAAAAACAATGGCTATTATTTGATTGAACACTTTGAGGTCATTCAGCTCTCAGAATCTAACTGCTACTTCCTGACCACCCAATCAAAATGCATAGCCCTCCAGTCACTTCTGATCCTGTCACTCTGTTTGAATCCTTATTGCCCGAATTGTTTGTTGACTTGAAGAGCAGAGACTGTGCCTGTATTGTTCACCACTGTGTCCTCAGTACCTGTCCCCTGAGCTGCATCCTAGTTGGTGCTCAACGTACGTTTGTGGGACAAATGAATAAATCATGTGTCCAACACGGACTAGTTTCTCTTATAAGAGAGGTGTTATAAGAGAGGCTCAAAAGGGGGAAGTAATTATCCTAAGATTACATGCTAGCCAAGGCTTTATTAGTTAGATTAATTTTCCGCAGGTGATAGTAAAAGAAGCCTCAATTTTAACTGAGCACATGGCTGCCCAAGTAAAGACTGCATGTTCTACCCTCCTTTAGAGCTGGGAGTGACCATGTGATTAACTGTAGCCAATAAGGTAATAAGAGGCATTGATCCGTGCAACTTCTGGAAAGTGTCAGCAGAGAGGAAGCCAAGGATCTTCCCTGTCCCTTTTCTCCTTTCTGCAAGCTGGAAGGTAGACCTGAGTAGGCATCGAGTAGTATGAGGTGAACTTGGGGATGGGGACCATTTAAGGCAGAGAAAGGAGACAGGCCTCCCTGACATTGTGGTACCAGCCCCAGAGCACCAACCGAGACTCCCTGGGATAGGAAAATAAATTTATGTATGGTCTCAACTGTGTTCCCTTGAAATTCATACGTTGAAGCACTAACCCCCATTGTGAATAAATATATTTAGAGGTAGGATCTTTAGGTGGGTGATTAAGGTTAAATGAAGTCATAGGGGTAAGCCCCTGGCCCAATAGGACTGCAACCCCATTAGGAGAGGAAAAGACACCAGAGACCGCTCTTCCTGCATGAGTAGAGGAAATTAGATACGAAGACACGGTGAAAAGGTGGCCCTCTGCAAGCCAGGAAGAGAAGCTTCACCAGAAACTGCTTTTAATGATACATTGATTTTGGCCTTCTAGCCTCTAGAAACCCCTGCTGTTTAAGCCATCCAGTGTATAGTATTCTGTTACGGCAGTCCTAGCAGCCTGGTACAACTTCTGTCGTATTTTATTCCTTGTAATTTAGCATTTTGTCAGCAAGGAAAAAGGACAGGGAGGGTAATGGTTATTTAACAGCCAAATAAAAAATATGACTTAACACAGAAGCACATATAGTTACATCACAGGTGGGCACAGGTAACCAGGTTCTTGGCGATCGGGACAAAGAATTAAACCGAACACCCAGAGTTTATAGCAGAGAACATGGGAGCAGGCCAACTCCAAGCAGAGATTGACCTCATGGGCTGGAGGGATTCTATTCTTATAGGGTGGATCCTTCCTGGCTAGTTTTGGTGGCTTTTATTGTGCATGTACAAGTAGTTGTATTACTTCAAAGTTACGGCACATGTGGTTTCCCATGATCTTCCCTGATCAGCCACCAGAGAAGGGGTCACACAATGTTACCAAATGGACCCCCTTCTCCTGGGGTTCCCCTGTACTAGGTTTGCCTTGCTCACCACCAGGGAATTATAGCTCTCCATGTCAAAGATTGGTGAAAAGGAAAGGAATTATTTATTTAAAAGTTATACAGACTTGAGAGTAATGACTTAATGTCTTCATTAAAGTCCCCAAATCCCTTAAAACACCCACAAACACACACAATCCTTCCTTCCCCCCTCTTTGCCCGGTCCAGGGAACCGTATCTCAGGAAAAGAAATAAGAATCCGTGGCTCAGGTGGCCCCCGGTTCTTCCCAGTAATCGGTGTTCAGTGGGCAGGCATCCCTGGGTTCCCAGCACCATCAGCTGTGTCGCCGGGATCTCCAGTTCTTAATCAAAAACCACATGGCACCTCCCCATGGCCCACCAGCAAGAGTCCTTTCACCCCTTTCCTTCCTGCAGCGCTTCTCCTGCATTCTTCCGAACTGCTAAGAGAGAGCTCCGCATCGCTGCTACAGCTTGCTTTCTGGCTTCCCAAGCTACACAGCAAAGGGAAACCCAAAGCCGTGTTATTCTTCTCTGCCAAAGCCAAGTGCTGATTCTTGTCAAGGCAACTGGGCCTGGGTTCAAATCTCAGCACCAATCTTCCTCTGCAGCCCGATTTCTAACTCCTCCCACAATCGGCTAGACTTGCCAGCATTCCCATATTTTTCCAGCTTTGCTGGGCTGCCATAGTAAGTCCAGGCAGGCGTGGCCCTGTGGTGTGGAGCCAATCATCTCCAAGCTCTTACGCAGGTGCTGTAACTAGGGGGAGTTGCCTCCCAGTTCCATCACGGGTTGAAGTCACTCCCATGCCCCTGGCTCAAAGCCAGGCCACAGCTGTTTAACATATCCATGAAACCAGTTAAAGGCTATAGATATGTTACATGACCGTGCCAGAGGTTAGCTGCAAAGCTGTTGCTATGCAAAACAGCTCTCAATGACCCTGTTCCATTTGTCCCTTCCCCCAGCTCACACTTGCCGGGGTGAGGACATCCCATATTTTTAATATTTCCTGGACACCTTGAGCTCTCCACCCCATCACAAATCCTTCTTCGGCGGCCCCCTGGCTGCACCCTCTTACAGCTATAGATACTTGTTCATCAACAAATATTTATTAAGGGCTACTAGGTACCCAGATTTGCTCTGGACATTTGGGATACATGAGTGAACCAGAAACAAAGATACCTGCCCTCTGGAAAAGCTACAGATAGAGTGGGTTTTGTGGTGGTTGAAGGCGGGGAACAAGAGTTTAGTGTGGACACACTGAGTTTGAGATGTCAACCAGACATCCAAGTGGGGCAAGGAATAGACAACCAACAATCAACACAATAAACACACAAACCCCATATTATAGTATGTTCGAAAGCGGGACAAGAACAGTGAGGAGTAGAGGTGGAGAAGGGGTCTGTTGTAACAAATAGGCTGGTCAGGATAGATAGGCTTCGTTGAGCAGACAACATTTCAGCAAAGACTTAAAGGGCAAGTGGAAATCTGAGGGGAGAGAATTCCAGGCAGGGGAAACAGTTAGCTCAAAGGCCCTGAATGTGAATTGCAATGCAGGGTGCTGAAGTTTAGAGAGAAGGAAGAGAGCAGTAGAAGGTCATAGAGATAACAGGGCCAGCTTGTGGGGAGCCTTGAAGGTCATTGTAAGGGCTCTGGCTTGTTTTCAGAGTGAGCTGGGAGTCGCTGCAAGGTTTGGAGTAAAGAAATGATGTGAGATGACTTCCGTTTTTTAAGGGTCACTATGGCTGGTGTGTTGAGAGTGTGTAGGGCAAGGGTGGAAGCAGGAGGACCTATGAGGCTACTGCCAAGCACCCAGGCTAGGGACAGTGTGGCTCAGACAAGGTGGCAGAGAAGCGAAGTGGTTAGATTTGGGATATAGTTTGAAGATGGAGCTAATTAGATTCTGACCAACTGGATATGAAGTGTGAAATAAAGGAGAGTCAAGGACAAACTCTCCTGAGTAATTCTATATGAGTAATTTGATAGATGGATGATGCGGACACCGGCTAGCCGTGTCTGCGTCATTATGGATGTCATAAAACATACACATGGACTACCGAGTCCAGTGGAGGAAAAAGGACAGCATGGCTTTTCTCTCAAGGGGAGCAGAAGCCCTCAGCCTCTGCCATGACAGGCCTTTATTTTATTTCTCACAAGATGGTCCTCACTCACTGTGCCCAGGTTCACTATAGGTGGTTACCTTTTACAGACAACAAAGGAGCCAATGCCTCTAATCACATCACAGAAGAAGGATATTAGCAAATGAAAAGGGAAAAGTGGTTGAGCCGGTTACACTGGTCCTTGCAAGGTTTAGCACGGATTTAGGAAGTTACAACAAGCACTTGGCTATCCCAATCCAGGGTGAGGGAGTTTTTGCAAAAGCAAGACTCAAAGCGGCTTAGGTATATTGCAAACTGATTTCCCACGAGACAACTTATCTGTGGGTGTGGGTCCTATGCATCTCCAAGTGGGAGCTGGGCCCACACCATGCAGAAGAGCCTGCCACAGATGGAATTCTCATGAACTGAAAAAAAATGGAGGAAAGTTGCAGGTAGATTGGGTGTTGAGGGTGGGAGGAAACAGCAGTTCAGGTTCAGACATGCAAAGTTGAAGATGCTGATGAGGCATCCAAAGAGTGGATATGCAAATGCGGAGTTCAGAAGTCAGTTCAGAGCTGGAGACAAATTTGGGAGTTGTCGGCATCTGTGTGATGTATAAACCACGAGATGGCTGAGATTCCCCAGGAAGTGAGTGTAGACGGAGAAGGGAAGAGGACCCAGGCCTGAGCCCTGGGGCCCTCCAACAGGAAGAGATCGGGGTGATGAGGAAGATCAACAAAGAAGACTGAGAATTGACTAGTGAGATAAAAAAAAAAGATAGTGTCTAGGAGTCAAATAAAGGAGGGAGTGATCAGCCAGGCCTAATGTTGCTTGTGTTAAGTAAGTAAATTAAAAACTAAGCATTGCCCATTGGATTTAGTAACACGGATGTCATTGGTAGAATGCAAATTTTTCTACAAAAGAAAAAATTGTAAACCAGTATTATAAAGTAATAATATGCATGCTAAAGTATTTAGAGGGACCCATGCTGATAATTGCAATTTACTCTGAAATGCATAAAAAATTAGATGGACTGATGGATGAACAGAGCGATGGGCAAATGGCTAGACATGTGCTAAACCAAGTATAGTAGAACATTGACAGTAGAATCTAGGTGATGAATATACAGGTTTTCACCATCAACTTCTTTCAACTGTATAATATTAAAAAAAATTTTATAATAAAATGTTGGGAAGGAAGAGAAAAAGAATGAGGGACAGAGACTGTAGATGACCCTTTCAAGGAAGAGTCCCCCAAGCAGACTAAATGAATAGGACCGTCGCTGGCTGGGGAAGTAGAACAAGAGAAGTTTGGTTTTTTTAAGATAAGAAAAACAACAGATGGCTTTGTGCTACTGGGAATGATCCAGCAGAGAGCAAAAGAAGTGATGTTGTAGGAAAGAGAGGAGAGAGTATCTTGCGCTATGTTCTTGACCAGACCCAAGGGGACGGATCTGGCTTGCAAGCGGGGGAGCTGGTTTTAGCTGGAAGCACAGAAATTCACCTGCGGAAACCCGAGGGGAGGCAGAGAAGGTGGAGGCTGATGCTGGTGGGTGGGGGAGATTAAAGGAAGTTCTCTTTGATGGTTTTAATGTCTGAACAAATGGGCAGCAAGGTCGACAGTTGAAAGAAAGAACAGGGAGTAGGTGAGGGTTTCAGGGGAGAGCAGAGGGTATCAACTAGCCATTCTAGAGAAGCAAGAATGAACAGACTAAGGACAAAGCAGGTCCATGCCTGGCAGCCTGAAAGCCCCTTTGGAAGATCAAGGTCAGCACGGCTGTGTGTTTTTCTCCAGCCTTGTGTAGCTTTCCTGGCACAGGCAGAGAACAGGTGTAGAATTAGATTTCATCAAAGAGTCAAATGATTGCAATAATTGACCATGGAGTGGCAGTTGGGGAAAGAGAGGGGTGAAGACACAAAGGGACAAGGGGCTGTGAAATGCCAATAGGAGCACTGGAGGTTCCAATGTCCAGGGACTGCCAGAGTTTGGGTACTAAAGGGAGTGACCTGGAAAGACAGGGGGAGATGGGCAGAGATTTGAATGCATGAAATTGACATTGTGACTTATTGGTAAAAATAAAACGTGGTCAAAGGAGTGAGAGACAGAGGTTGGGTGGAGGTCAAGATCACAGGAAGAGGGTTGGTCAGGGAACTGAAGCCTCAGACTTGGAAAGAACGCCTATGCTTTTATTGCATCATCACAAATTCTGACTGGAGTCAGGGGAAAAAAATGCAACCGTGAACCAGGAGCCCAGATGACCAGAAAATGAGGAGGAGTGATTCAGACGTCAGCGGAAAACGGGGCGGTAGAACGTACAATGCGATGACATGAGGTTCAAAGTTAAGGGGTTTTAGGATGAAGGAGAGAGAGGAGTTTCTACAGCAAGGAAGACACCTGCCCCACCTCGAGGCCCAGCAATACCAGGCTCGTGGGAGGACAAACGGCCACTGCTTGAGAGGGCAGTAAAGGCAACAATGTCCCAAGGCGGGGCCAGGTTCCTGAGCATTTGGGTAATGGGAACTTCCAGGGGAGAAGTGAAGACAGGGGAATTTTGCTGATCGCCAACCATGACATCTGGAGGAAACAGCGGAAATTTTGGGGGTCGGGGATGGATGCAAAAAGGGGACAGAACAGAGCATGATAGAGTCCTTTGGACAGTGGCAAGCCCAAGACAGGAGATGACCTGGGAGTCTGGGGTCCCGGTGGGTATTGGCGACACTGAGATAAAGGGCCTCATGAGCTAAGAGCTAGGACTCAAGGCAGACCTGGTGGCGAGGCGGGAGTGTTGTGCGTAGGGAGGACTGGGTGTTCGAGACTCCCTCGTGGTCCCTGAGGGCACATGTTCACGTTCACACCCTGCCGGCAGAGGAAGGATCTCACTCGGTGTGGTGTAGTGGTTAGAGTGCTGGGTCAGGAGCCAGACACCCTCGGGTGGTGTCCAGGCTACCACGTACTCCACATGTGACACCACCTAAACTCCTTGTGACCTAGCTTTCTCATCACAGGGCAGAAATGGTACCTATCTCCCAGGTGTGTTGGGGACACTAAATGAGTAATCCACGACAGCATTCAACAGATGCTAACTCTTGTGAGAGGCACCGTGGACAAGGCATAACTAAAGCCTGATGACCTCTGGACTTCTCAGTCACGTGAGCGAGTACCGCCCCCCTCCCCCTTTACTTGTGAGCCATGCAAGCTTGAGTTGAGTTGCTCGACTCTTAATGACCCACAGATTCCTGGTGCAGACCCTCTTCTGATCTCCATTAGGCAGATAAGAAAACCGAGAATCAGAGGCGTTAAGTTGGTTGCTCAAGGACACACAGCTAAGATCGGACACAGGTCTGTTGGACCAGCCAGTTTGCTCAAACACAGCCTTCCCACCCAGGTGCCCAGGACTTCCATTCTTTCTGGTCTCGTGTCCTCCTCCCGGGGGCTCTGCAAAGGCCAGGACTGGGCATTGAGAGAGAAAAGTGGGGCCGGTTTGACAGCCTCCCGACCTTGGGCTAACCAGCCAGCAGAGTAGTTTAATGGGTCACAGGCTGTGCTTGGGAGGATTAATTTTCACATGGTCCAGTGGTCCAGACCCCACGTCGGCGCTTCCTGGGATGTGGTGCTCAGCGGACAGTGGAGAGGTGTTCTGAGCCAGGCACATGTCGTCTCCAAGACACTAGGACACCCAGGACAGCATGAGTCGGAGGAGGCAGGAGTCCTTGGGTTTAATCTCAGCAGAGGGATGCCAGCTACACGCCCACACTCTGCACCCCCACCCCTGCCTTCCGTCCTATATTTACCAATTGTTCCTCTGTCATTTTTCCTTTGTTTTATTTCTTCTTCTTCCTCCTCCTCCTCCT
>PVKU01000830.1:338011-388808 GCA_004027475.1 Anoura caudifer | reverse complement strand
AGAGAGCCATTCATCCCAACGGAACTAAATACACATTTTTTCAAATGCACATGGAACATTTTCAAAGATAGACAACATGATAGGACATAAAACAAGCCTCAACAAATTCAAGAAAATTGAAATCATACCAAGCATTTTCTCTGGCCACAAGGGACTGAAACTAGAAACCAACCCCAAGGTGAAAAACCCAAAACCCTCAGAATCATGGAGATTGAATAGCATGTTATTTAACAATGAATGGGTCAAGAATGAAATTAGCGAGGAAATCAAAAAGTTTCTGGAAACAACAAAAACGAACTCAAAATGACCCAAAACTTATGGCACACAGTGAAGGCAGTCCTCAGAGGGAAGTGCATAGCCATACAGGCCTACCTGAAAAAGAGAGAAACATTTCAAACAAACAACTTAACTCTACACCTAAAAGAACTCAAGGAACAACAACAAAGACAGCCCAGAGCAAGCAGAAGGAAGGACATAACCAAGATCAGAGCAGAATTAAATGGCATAGAAACTAAAAGCACAATTCTAAGGATCAATGAATCCAGAGATGGTTCTTTGAAAAGATAAACAAAACTGACAAGCCTTTAAGCAGGCTCATCAAGAAAAAAAGAGAGAGGACCCAAATAAACACAATAAAAAATGAAAGAGGAGGGATTACAACTGACACCACAGAAATACAAAGGATTATAAGAAATTACTATGAAGAACTGTATGCCAAGAAATTTGAAAACCTTGGTGAAATGGACAAGTTTCTAGAAAAATATAATCTTCCAAAACTCGAAGAAGAAGCAGAAAGCCTGAACAGACCAATAACAGCTGATGAAATTGAAGTGACACACAAAAGCCCTGGAACAGATGGCTTCACAGGAGAATTCTACAAAGCATTTAAAAAAGAGCTAACCCCTATCCTTCACAGAGTATTCCAAAAAATCCAAAGTTATGAAAGACTCCCAAACTCTTTTTATGAAGCCAGCATAATCCTAATCCCAAAACCAGATAAAGACACAACAAAGAAAGAAAACTTCAGGCCAATATTGCTGATGAACATAGATGTTAAAATCGTCAACAAAATATTGGCAAACCGCATCCAACAACACATTAAAAAGATCATACACCATGACCAAGTGGGATTCATCCCAGGGATGCAAGGATGGTTCAACATTTGCCAATCAGTAAATGTAATACCTCACATAAACAAAAGCAAAGAGAAATAT
This sequence comes from Anoura caudifer, assembly GCA_004027475.1. Taxonomy (NCBI): domain Eukaryota; kingdom Metazoa; phylum Chordata; class Mammalia; order Chiroptera; family Phyllostomidae; genus Anoura; species Anoura caudifer. The sequence goes on along the minus strand of PVKU01000830.1, from coordinate 387,594 downwards.
CACATGATCATATCAATAGAAGCAGGAAAAGCATTTGATAAGGTACAGCACCCATTTATGATAAAAACATTCAGCAAAGTGGGAATAGGGGGAGCATTCCTCAACATAATGAGAGACCTACAGCCAATATCATACTCAATGGGCAAAAACTAAAATCTTTTCCACTAAGACCAGGAACAAGACAAGGTTGTCCGCTTTCATGGCTTCTATTCAATATAGTATTAGAAGTCTTAGCCAAAGTGATTAGACAAGGAAAGGAAATAAAACGCATCCAAATTGGAAAGGAGGAAACAAAACTATCATTGTTTGCAGATGACATGATAGTGTACATAGAAAATCCTATAGACTTGGCCAAAAAGCTGCTTGACCTAATAAATGAATTTGGCCAAACAGCGGGATACAAAATCAATATCCAGAAATCAAAGGTATTTTTATACACCATCAATGAAACAGTAGAAAGCAGAAATCAAGAAAAAAATCCCATTTGATATGGTAAAAAGAAAAATAAAATACCTAGGAATAACCCTAACCAAGGAGGTAAAAGACCTGTACTCAGAAAACTACACAACACTGAAGATAGAAATCAAGGAAGACACAAACAGATGGAAGCATATACCATGTTCACGGATTGGAAGAATTAACATCATCAAAATGTCCATACTACCCAAAGCAATTTACAAATTCAGTGCAATACCTATTAAAGTACCAATGGTATATTTCACAGACATAGAACAAACACTTCAAAAATTTATATGTAACTATAAATGACCCCGAATAGCTGTAGCAATTTTGAGAAAGAAGAGCCAAGTAGGAGGGATTAGAATACCTGATACCAAACTGTATTGCAAGGCCACTGTAACCAAAACAGCCTGGTACTGGCATAAAAACACGCACATGGACCAGTGGACCAGGTCAGAGAGCCTAGAAGTAAACCCAAGTCTCTATGGTCAATTAATATTTGACAAAGGAGGCAGCAACATAAAATGGAGTAAAAATAGCCTCTTCAACAAGTGGTGTTGGGAGAACTGGACAGCTACATGCAAAAAAATGAAACTCGAGCACCAACTTACACTGTACACAAAAATAAATTCAAGGTGGATAACAGATTTAAATTTAAGCCGTGACACCATTAAAGTCCTACAGTAGAACATAGGCAGGAAAATCTCAGATATTTCATGCACCAACATTTTTTACTGATATGTCCCCTAAAGAAGGGACATAAAGAAAAAAATAAACAAATGGGATCTCGTCAAAATAAAAAGCTTCTGCATGGCTAAAGAAAACAGTATTAAAATAAAAAGACAATCAACTGTATGGAAAAACATATTTGCCAATGATACCTCAAAGGTTTAATCTCCAAAATATATAAAGAACTTACATGACTCCACTCTAAGAAGACAAGCAACCCAATTAAAAAATGGGCAAAGGGCTTGAACAGACACTTCTCCAAGGAGAACATACAGAGGATCCAGAGACACATGAAAAGATGCTCAATATTGCTAGCTATCAGAGAGATGCAAATTAAAACCACAATGAGATACCACTTCACACCGGTCAGAATGGCCATCATAAACAAAGCAACAAACAACAGGTGTTGGAGTGGTTGTGGAGTAAAGGAGACCCTAGTGCACTGTTGGTGGGATTGCAGACTGGTACAACCACTATGGAAAGCAGTATGGAATTTTCTAAGAAAACTAAAAATGGATCTACCTTTTGATCCAGCAATCCCACTGCTAGGATTATATCCTAAGAACCCTGAAACACCAATCCAAAAGAACCTGTGCACCCCAATGTTCACAGCAGCAGAATTTGCAATAGCCAAGTGTTAGAAGCAACCTAGGTGCCCATCAATAAATGAATGGATCAGGAAACTATGGTACATTTACACAATGGAATTTTATGCAGCAAAAAGAAAGAAGGAGCTCCTACTTTTTGCAACAGCATGGATGGAACTGGAGAGCTTCATGCTAAGTGAAATAAGCCAGGCAGTGAGGGACAAATACCATATGATCTCACCTTCAACTGAAACATAATCAACAAAAGAAAAAAGCAGGCAAAATATAACCAGAGACACTGAAATTGAGAACAGGCTGACAGTCCCCAGAGGGGAGAGGGGAGGGAATTTCAGGGGAAAAGAGGAAGCATTTAGAGCAACAAGTATAAAAGACACATGTAAAAAAACAAGGTGGGGGGTGGAAATGGGAGGGAGGTAGGGAGGCCTGGGAGGGTGGGCTGGGATGGGGGTAAAAGACAGAAAACTGTACTAGAATAACAATTAAAATTAAAAAAATGCCCTTTATGACCCATAGATCCCACATGTAGGTATTTGCCCTAGAGAAATAAAGGCATATGTCCACATTAATACCTGAGGTGAATGTTTATAGTAGCATAAAATTAATATCATGATTGCTTTAAACTGGAAATAATAAAATGTCCTTCAACTGTGGTGCATTAAACTAAAATTTACACTTTTAGTTGTACATTTCTACAAACTTTCACAAATGGGTGGTCATGTAACTATCACCTCAATCAAGATACAGAACAATCTCATAATTGCTTAGAAAAGCAATTTTTCTTGGTTTTGTATCTTTTTTAAAAATAAAAAATTAAAATCTGTGAAATAAATAAAAATTTGCTTAGAAATACTGCTGTTTAAAATTTGGTATTTTAAAAACAACATAGCAGTATCTCATAGAACTGAGTGTGTATATGTCTCTGTGTGTATATGTGTATGTGTATAGATTATTTGCATGTATAAATATTGTATATGCATATATGTTTCTATATAGATTATATATTCCAGAAATTTTATTCCTAGGTAAGTACTCAAGAAAAATGCACCCTCTTTTCCCCACAAAATTGTTTGTATATGTATGCTCATTTTAACATCATTTTTAATAGTCTTCAGCTACAAACTACTCAAATATCCATTAGTAGTAGAAGGGATACAATGGAAGAGTGGAATAGGCATTAGCATAGCGGGATCATGATGTTTTACATAGCGCAATACTATACCATAAAGATAATGAATAATTTACAACATCGCATAATAATGGGTGAATTTCACATTACGTTGAATGACTGAACCAGACAACAAAGAGTATATATTATGTGTTCTCATTTCCGTCAGATTCAAAACAGAAAAACTGGTCTCTGGCATTAAACAAAGGCATAGTGGTGAGTTTCCTTTGGGGTAGGTGGGCAGTGACCACAGGAGGCATACAGGTGGCTTCCCAGGAATTGGCCATCATCTGGGTTCCAAGTTACAGAAGCATGTTTAGTTTGAGAGATTCATCAAGCTGAAAACTAGTACTTTGCATATATTTCTGAGCATATGTACTTTAATAAAAAGTTTACACAAAAATGGCAAAAATATATCCTTTTAAAATGTATTTAATTGACATCTAACTTTACAGGAATACAAGTGCTGCATAAAAGTGAAATTCATCTTTCTTTGATGTCATCCCTTTCCTTTGTATTATGGGGCATTTTCCTGAAGTTCAAGTCTTTCATCAGTTTTGGAGTTGTCTTTAATGACAACTCCATAATACAACTGTCTTTACAACAGTTGTACTATGTAACATACAACAGTTGTCTTTAATGACAACTCCATAAGTTTAACACTGCTCAAGAAAAGAGTTGGGTTGCTACCCTCCATCAGTTTGGTTGCACTTTCCCAAGACCCATGCCCACCTGTCAGTTTCACAGGCCAAGCCAAAAACAGGCTTGAAATGAAGGGCTTTTTGAAACACCCCTGCTGTGTAAGGGTCTTGTTTCACTTCATTAATGGCAGGCTGTGCCTCCTATCATACAAAGGGTAGTTTGTGCAGTCAGCTTGTGCTTCTTCCATAGCCTCTGCAGACATGTCATCATATTGAAAGTATTTTATTTGTTTTATTTTTTAATTTTTATTTATTGATTTTTAGAGAAAGAGGAAGGAGGGAGAAAACAGAGAAACATAGATTTGTTGTTCCACTCATCCAGGCACACATCCATTGATTCCTGTACCTGACCTGATAGGGGATCGAGCCTGCAACATTTGTGAAACCAGATTATGCTACAACCGAGTACCCAGCCAGGGCTCTCAGATGTATTTTACTGTAACCCAAGCTAGGCAGGCAGTCCATCCCCAGAAGATTTTATCATTAGACACTCATGAATCAAATTCTGGGAACAGTGAAAATAGTTCATATTTTCCTCCTTCTGTCTCCTATCGAACTGCACTGAGCTCACCTCAGAGAGACATAAGAGCACCTCCTGTGTGATTTCTCTCCCTTTTCCCATGGTCTCTTGGTCTTCTAATCCCCTGCCTACTTCACAGAGTCCTGTTTCTTATTCCACTCAGCCTCCAACCTGACTAAAGATGTAATTATAGACAGCTTTTCTTTCCTCAGAGAAGGTGGCATTTTTCAGAGGGATGGTAGGTAGACAGAGTCATGTCTTACCCTGATCTGAGGGGTTGAAGAAAAGCTTCCTTTCAGACCCAGCCTAATGGGGAAGTTTTAAACATTCAAAATGGTGAGATTGCCCAGTATTTTACAGAACCGTGGTACATCATTATACTCACAAAAGTCTAAGTCACTTTCTTCACTTTTCTTTGCTTTCCTAACCATCCCTATTTTTAGGGACCTAAAAAAGGGAGAGGTGGTATTCACTACACCCCAGAAGGGTTAAGTGGGTACAAACACTTTGATGTCACATTACTGTGACTGAGGTAAAGTTATATCTAATTCACTTAACTTCATAGAGATGCAGAGTTTTTGAAATATTCCATTAAAATAACAAAAGCACCAGCATTTTTTGCAGCCACTTTAAAAAATATATTTTATTTATTTATTTTTAGAGAGAGAAGAGAGGGGGAAAGAGAGGGAGAGAATCATCAATGTGTGGTTGCCTCTCACATGTCCCTGCAACTGGGGAACTGGCCTGCAATCCAGATATGTGCCCTGACTGGGAATTGAATTGGCAATGCTTTGGTTTGCAGGCCCATGCTCAATCCACTGAGCCACACTGGCCAGGGATCTTGCAGCCACGTTTAATGCAAATATAATTCAAGGGAATTCCACACTCACACAGAATTTTCAGACTATAAGCCAAGACTGATCGCCAAATCCAATGATTAAACTGTACCATAGTGGTTCAGGAATTACAACTAAACTTGGCTCCCTTGCTGAATGTCCCCAATTACTATGATCTTACTATGATGGCATCTTCATTTTAGCTTTTCTGTCTTCTGAAGTGTCAATCAGCTGTCAGTGAAATGGACTTAATATATATGACAACCCTTGTGTATGTTAGTGATTCATCAATGTTAGTTCACTTCCTTCATTATATTAGGATTTTTTTAATTTAAATTATTTTATTGTTTAGTTACAGTTGTCTGTATTTTCTCCCCACACCATCCCCCACCCCCTCCAAACCCACCTCCCTCCCTTGCTTCAACCCTCCCCCTTGGTTTTGTTCATGTGTCCTTTATAGTAGTTCCTGAAAACCCTTCTCCTCTCTGTCCCCTCCCCCCTCCTCTCTGGCTATTGTTAGATTGTTCTTAATTTCAGCCTTTCTGGTTATATTTTGTTTGCATTTTTCTTTGGTTGATTAGGTTCCTGTTAAAGGTGATATCTTGTGGTATTTGTCCCTCACCACCTGGCTTATTTCACTTAGCATAATGCTCTCTAGTCCCATCCATGCTGTTGCAAAGGTTATGAGCTCCTTCTTTCTCGCTGCTGAGTACAATTTTGGGTTATTTTTTAAATCTTACTATTTATGCTTCAAATTTTCCTTGGACTGGTAAAATATATAGCCTCCATTTAACTAACAGTTTGTTAATAACCCACCTTTCAAACAGGACCCCAAAAAGCAAAAGGAAAAATAAAAACATCAATAAATTTGACTGCATTGAAATTTTTAATTTCTATATTCCAGTAATCACCATAAATAAAATTAAAAGTCATAGGTCAGGCTGAGAAAAATATTTGTAACATGTAGTTCATGGCTATTAAACAAAAATAGTTGAAGAGCTACCACATATCAATAAGAAAAATAAATTAAAAAACAGAAAATAGTGAAAGATATGAGCAAACAATTCACATAAAAATGGCCAATAAATACAGGGTCTGGCAGAAGTAAGTCCTGCTTGAGTGTGGTTGGTAGGGTAATAACATAGGTATAATAATTTAGTTTTAATTTGAACATTTCACCTAAAATATCATATGGTTTGATAGAGTATGATGTTATTTATGTTACAGAATTACCTGCTTATGATTTTGTAATAAAGATTTTGTAATAAAAAGAGGTGTTAGTTGTGCTTCATCCTGTATATAAAAACTTGCTCAAACTCACTAGCAATTAAATATATGCCAATTATAATTAAAATGAAATACTATTTCTCCTCCATCAAATTAAAAAAATATTTGCATATGATATAAAAATGCTGCTGAGTGTGTGAGGAGCTAATGACACGTTATTAATGGCAGCTTAAATTAGTATACTTCTCTGGGAGGAGGTTTTGCAACATCTCTTCAAATTAAAAACATGTTTCTCTTATACAACCAGCTATATAATTGCTCAGTCTCTACCTTTGAGAAACATTTCCACACATGCATATGGTGGTATGTACTAATAGGTATCATTTATCAATAAATTGCTTCTACTGTTCTAAGTGCTTTGCATGCTTAAATGTCTTTTGTCTTCATTACTTTCTATTTGTATCCTCATTCTACAAATTTAGGATCTGGGGTTTGAACCCAGATAATCTGGCTTCAGAGACTGTGTTCTTTCCCATTACACCATATAATCTAAAGAGAATTGTTCTCTTGTAAAAGAATGCTTATTGCAATGTTGTAAAAAAATGTTAAATGATTTGAAATGTAATGCTTTACAAGAAATAAATTAGGTATATTTATATCATTGGTTCTTAACCAGAAGCATTTTTTCCCTAGGAGGCATTTGGCGATATTTCTGAAGAGTATTGATTTTAACAATTGTGGGATGGAGTGGGAGGTGCTAATATCATCTAGTGGGTAGAGACCAGGAATGCAGCTAAACATCCTACAAAGCACAGGACAGTCCTGCTATAACAAAGAATTATCTGGCCCAAATGTCAATAGTGATAAGTTTGAGAAACCATGACCTATATTTATATTTACTGTTCTCTAAGAAATAAAGTTTATTTCAAAAGCCAATTTATAGGTTGTACCAATTATTTTAAACACACGCATACACACTGAACATTATAATGTCTGGGTGTGTGTATGCTTATCTGTATGTATTTACTCATATGTGCTTAGGAAAAGTTCTAAAAGAATGCATGCAAACTATTAAATGTGGTTACCCCTGAAAGGTGGTGAAAGGGATAAGGACTGTAGGAAACAGTGGACAAAGAGAACTTCGAAAATAGGAGCAATGTTTCAAAGACATTAAGAAAAATGTATTTGCGTATATTCCTAGAATTACAATGTTTTGAAGCACTATTACTTATTGTACCAGTGCAATTACGTAGTAGTAGTACTATTACTATTTAAATACTATTAACTATTTATCAACCTGACAAAGATGAACAAAAGAAAATGAACAGGGATAGCAGGGTAGGATTAAAAGTTTGCCCTTACATTCTGACCAAGCAATGTCTCTTTTAGAAAATACTTCCTATGAATAACATAATTTTAAAACTCATATGATGAGTGGTCTCCTTCATATAAAGAAGTTCTAGAGCCACTCACTGTGTACATCTGTGCTCCAAAGGAAAAAGATCTTGTAGGAAAAACACCTGATTGAGAGGACCCTGGGGTCAAAAATTGGATTCAGCTAGGAACCAAAGGGAATTTCTCTTTACCCACCTAGTTAAAGATTTTCCAAAAATATTTTTAACATGTTACATCAGTGATTAAAAATAAATCAGTTAAAAGTATGCAAAAACACACATGTATAAGAATGTTATTGGCTATGATGTTATTTTAAATTCAAATAACAAAAACATTAAGGTAATATAAAGACCTGAGAATAAGAGAGAAGTCAAATAAATTCATCTCTACTCATTTAAACAAATACCCTTTACTCATTAAGAATAACAGTCTGGAAATTAAATCACATGGTTAAATAAAAAAAAGACAATTACAAAACATATACATGGAATTATATTCCATTATTTCAATAAAAAAAGCTAAGCATAGGCATAGGAAGGAAAAGTTTAGAAGCGTAGTTACTAAGATTTTAAGAACAACGTATTTTAGATAGCATAAAGTCTATTCAATGCATTAATACAAATATATCTAAAGTAATGCAAAAAAGTAATGAAACTAATGAAAAAGGAGTAAGGAAAGTAATTAAAAGAAGAGTGCTAGTAAGAAAATGAAATGATATAAGAAATAATAGAACCAACTGCAGCAACTTTGGATCTAAGTTTGGCTTCATTGTTTAAGAGTTGAGTGACTGTTAGCAAGTTGCTTAAACCATTTGAATTCCACTATGAGGGTTAAGTGATAAATTATATTAATATATGCTGAAGTATTGTTTAGTGGTTTAGAAAACCCTTCCAAAGCTCAGTTGAAATACACAGTATTTACTGAGGGTTTCCCCAAGGATACATCCTTGGGGTATCCTTGATTCAGTATACCTAATGAATACCTAATGAAATTAATGAACCTAATTTATTCATTTCTCTAGATCCTCAAAGGTGGTTTAGTAGCCATGAGTTACAGATTACTCTCTGATAAGTACCCTGAGCACAATTAGTCTTTAGCCTTGCCCTTCAGTGTGGTCAAAGTATCAGCAGTGTGTCTGGGAGAAGTGCCAACTCTTGACCCACCTTCAACCTACAGAATCAGAACCTACATGAAAATTTCTCTGTGAGATTCATATTGACATTGGACTACTTAATACCAGTTAGGAACAAAACCCAATGCCTCTAGAGTCGGCTGGCTTAGTTTTGGACAGCCGGACACTTGTAAAAATTGAGGCACTAATGAGTGCACATGACTGGTGAGACAGTATGCACCTCCAGTCTGAAGGAACATTGATACCCATTTTGGTCTCAAGGTTAACCTCAAGGTAATTGATGAGACAACATGTTTTGAAAGAGTGGAAGAAAGAAACAGAATTAGTAATCAAGTGACTGAGAAGGCACAGAAAAATGTCAGGATACTGAGTATGTCCTGGAATAAAGAGGTGAAGAAAGAGATGGGAAAAGTTGGTGACAGTAACTCCACCTCTTTGCCTGGGTGCACACCTCTGCCACTTACCTTTGTTCCAAAGCAGTATAATGTTGAGTATGGAGCATGGGCTTTAAAGTCAGAAAAACTGCATTTACACCTGTACTGTGACCCTTTATAGCTGTATATGTTTCAGCTCAGTACCTCTCTGTTTTCTCATCTGTACATTGAGACTTATAATATCTAATACATGCTATTGTTGTAATAATTTAGTTGAATTAATAAACTGTCTGGTTTAATACCTGATACATTTTGGGTGTTCCATAAACAACAGCTACTTGTTGATTTCTTTTTCTTAAAGACCAGTCAGTGACTCTCCCCAGGACCTCCTGTGCAGATCCCACAATTCATCCCAAGTGGAATGAGTTACAGTGTCCTTATAACCTCAATTATGAGATCTGCAAGTGGCCACTCAACTTGCCCTACTTACTGCACATTACTTTATAATGATGTATTTCAAGTCTATCTCCTTGCCCTAGCTGGGTGGCTCAGTTAGTTGAAGCATCATCCTGTACACCAAAAGTTTGCAGATTTGATCATACCTAGGTTGCACATTCGATCCCCAATCGAGGCATTTATGGGAGAAAACCAATCAATGTTTCTCTCTCACATAGATGTTTCTCTCTCTATCTCCCTTCCTCTCTCTCTCTAAAAATCAATAAAAATATCCTCAGGTGAGGATTATAAATGAATGAATGAATGAATGAATGAATGAATGAATGAAGCCTATGTCCTACACCTCCTATGAACTCCTTAAGTTTAGTGACTCTTATTTATCTTTGCAACCTTAGTGATTCCCATAGAGCTTGGCAACAATATTCACCAATCAATGCTGGTGGACTCAATGTGTCAATGGGGTTTGCAGATTGTGACAGTGTTACAGGATGACTCCACTGGACAACTGAAAAACATTAGGATGTAGCCACTTCCAGGCCACTGGAGCTGAGGATATCTCCACCAAGAACTGGTGGCTGCGAGTGCTGTGGAACACATATGACCAGTTCCTGGAAGATGAGGCTTAAAAAAGGCACATACAGTGAAGTAAGGCTCTTTGCTGCCTCTGATCAAATAGACCAAATTTAACAGTCTCTCCAGATGGTGCTGAAACCAATTCAAATCAGGTAGCAAACAAAAGGAGTTTTTCTTTTCACAATTTTGTAGGTCTTTCAACTTGATACATGGCTGCAGCCCCAATGGACCTAAGTACAAAGATTTAAGGTAAAGGTTGTTTTTCTTTTTGGAGCCTTCTGAGGCTTCATTCACTAGAATGTCATCTGAGGGCTTTTATTTGACAAAACCTAAAAATGATTAAGCTTAGAGCAGTCCCATAGCTCCAGGATGCCTCATTTTTAGGTAACAAAAGCAGCTGTTGCACACCCTCCAGCCCAACATGGATCATAAATCTGGCAGGTTTCCCTCAGCCCCATCTAAGCTAAATAAAGCTCTTAGCTTCTTCAAACCTCATGTCACCTGCCCTTGTTGAGCTGGACACCAGTCACAGCTCTGGCTATTCTAGTCAACCTCAGAGGCAAAGTTGCCCTGTGAGCTGATGGGTCAGATGATTCCCATCACCAGTATGATTACCTGACCCCTTTCACATTCTGAGCACTTTCCCTTTTCCCATCAGACTTAGGGTTTTATTGGAATTGGCAACACGAAGCTATTTAAACACAGCTCCATCTGTCAGTGTTGGGTCCTGCAGGTAGAGTGTCATGTTTGATTTTAGATGATCATTTGTTGTATTGTCATGAAGGGCTTGGGGGAGGAAGAAAAAATTCCTGCATTCAAACTGTTCTTTGATTAAAATGCACAAACACCTTATTTGCAACTTGGACCATGATCTGATCTATGTTCCTCAGGTTTCTCTGCAATCACAGCAACAGCCTCTGTGACACTTATAAGGTGGGCCTCAAAGAGTTGCCCACAATGTAAAGCAGATCTTAACCCTGATCTTTGGAGCTTGCTTTGGGTCATCCCTCATCTATAAAGTACACAACAAGAGTTGTGTAGGCTTTATAGGCTTGCCCTTAGTGGGCCAAACATGAGTGTAAACAGATCCAGTGGTCTCCTGCTTAACCCATGGATACATAAATACGTAGAAATGAATTGGGTTACTCTCAGAAATTTTTCTTCTGGATATCTATGTGGGGGAGATGAGATCTAAATAGAGAATATACTTTGAGCATCTTTCTTCACAATATGTTTATATTTATAATTTCAGACATAAAACAAGATACATTCAGAAATTAATAACAGAGTGACAAAATGTTGGTAATTGTTGAAGTTGGAGGATGGCTATATTGTGGTGCATGTGCTTTTTTCTTTTCTGTTAAAAATAATTGTAAAAAATATGTAAAAATTATAGTGTGGTTTGATTCATGTGCATTAAAAATACAAAGAATAATGACAGAAGAATAATATACCAAAGGCTGTAAGTCACCAACTACACAATACAACATGTAGCAAGGGGCCTAATTCTTAGTGCCACAGGGCTGCCACACTGTTGAGAATGCAAGTGTGCTCTAATTAAAAACAATAGACATTCCAGATCTGGGACTTCTGGCCAAGATGGAGGCGTAGCCCAACACGCTGTGCCTCCTCTCACAACCAAGATTAAGGACAACAAAAATATAGAACCAAAAAAAAAAAAAAAAGAAAGAAAGAAAACCCAGCCAGGACAGAGAGAAAATTGAATTGTGCGGGAGTTCAACAACGATTCACCCAGACTGGTAAGAGGGGTGGAGTTACTGAGGCCAGTGGAGTCAGATCTCAGTGGGATAAGCCGGTGTTAGTCGTGGGCATGCAGTCACTCCAGGAGCACAGGTGGTGGCGTTGCCCAATGCAAGGAGGCCAAGCAGGGCACACAAGGCGGCGGACCGTGGACACACATTCATGCACAGATAAATCAGGCAAAAACAGGCAGCAAGACAGACTGAGAGATGCAGGGCCCCACTGCTGGGAAGTGAAGCCTAAAAGCACCCATTGAAAATACTTGTAGGGGCTGAGGTGCCGGGAGGGAGTTCCAGCCTCACAGGAGAGTTCATTGGGGAAACCCATGGGGTCCTGGAGCATGTGTGGGCCTACCCACACAGAAATCAGCACGAGAAGGGTCCAATTTGATAGGGGAAAGTGGCTGAAGGGACTGGAATCTATGAAAGAGCATGGAGCAAGCCCCATTGTTCCCTCTTGAACCCTGCTCCCACATACAGCATCACAACCCAGTGACTGGGCTGCTCCACCCTGGTGAATGCCTAAGGCTCTGCCCCTCACTATGTAACTGCCTCAACCAGACAAAAAAAAAAAAGAAATAAAAAAAAAAAAACAAGGATGGCTCAAAAGGGAGAACAGACTGGGGCCCCAGAGCTAATTCATCTGAGCGACCAGAAGGTGGTCAACCTGTCAGATGCATAGCTCATATCACTGGTAAATAACCTATCAGAAGCACAGTTCAAAGCTCTGGTGATTAGGAAGCTCATAGAATTGGTTGATTTTGGTGGCAAATTAGATGAACAAATGAAGGCTACAATAAGTGAAATGAAGAAAAACACACAGGGAACCAATAGTGATGGGAGGAAAACTGGGACTCAAATCAATGGAGTGGGCCGCAAGGAAGAAAGAAACAACCAAACAGAAAAGAATGAAGAAATAAGGATTCAAAAAAATGAGGAGAGGCTTAGGAACCTCCAGGGCATCTTTAAAAGTCCCAACATCGGAATTATAGGGGTACCAGAAGGGGAAGAAGAGCAACAAATGGAAAAGTTATTTGAACAAATAATAAAGTAGAACTTCCCCAATCTGGCAAAGGAAATAGACTTCCAGGAAGTCCAGGAAGCTCAGAGAGTCCCAAAGAAGGTGGACTCAAGGAGGAACACACCAAGGCACCTCATCACTACATTACCCAAGATTAAAATGAAGGAGAGAATTCTAGAAGCAGCAAGGGATAAGGGGACAGTCACCTACAAAGAAGTTCCCATCAGACTGTCAGTGGATTTCTCAAAAGAGACCTTATAGGCAAGAAGGGATTGTAAAGAAGTATTCCAAGTCATGAAAGTCAAGGACCTACATCCAAGATTGCTGTATCCAGCAAAGCTTTCATTTAGAATGGAAGGGAAGATAAAGTGCTTCTCAGATAAGGTCAAGTTAAAGGAGTTCATCATCACCAAGCCCTTATTATATGAAATATTAAAGGGACTTATTTAAGAAAAAGAAGATAAAAAAAAAGGACAGTAAAAAGACAGCAAACTCACAGGTATTAACAACCACACCTAAAACAAAAGCAAACTAAGCAAACAATTAGAAAAGGAGCAGGAACACAGAAGAGGAGATCACATAGAGGGTTTGCAACAGGGGAGTGGGAGGAGGAGAGAGGGAGTAAAGTTACAGAGAATAAGTAGCATTGACAGTGGGTAGAAAATAGACAGGGGGAGGGCAAGAATAGTGTGGGAAAAGTAGAAGCTAAAGAACTTATGACACATGGACATGAACTAAAGGGGGAATGTGGGTGGGAGGGGCTGTGAAGGGTGGAGGGGAATGATGGGAGAGAAATGGGACAACTGTAATAGCATGATCAATAAAATGTAATTAAAAATAAAAACAATAGGCGTTCCAGACAAATAGTGCATTGAACTTGTTTGCTTGAGATTTAGCTGTTATCAACATGATGGAATTCAAGAGCGAAGTGAATAGGAGAGTGTACAGATCACGTCTGCCACGCTGTGAAAAGGGGAAGGCACTGGTGCCACAGCAGCTGCAGAGGGGAACTTACGGTAGCTAGGCAAAAACGTGCAGGCACTGATCCACCAGAAATGAGTGTAGAGTGTGAAACTGATCAGTCATCTGATTCAGAGCAGGAAAGTGGTCTCTTCTCAGACCCAAATTTGCAGAAGGGGCTTTGTCACTGGAGACAAGACCTCCTTCCCAACCTCAAAGCCACCAGCACCCCTGTGCCTCAAGCCAGGCACCAAATAAAAATGGACCTGAGCTCTGCCTCTGTTCACGACACAAGAGAATGGGACCTCATCCATTCTTCTCTCTCTTCATAATTTACTTACCATTTTGTTTTTTATATATCAATGCTAATTCTCTCATTTTAGAGCATGTAACCATGCAGACAAGAATTTGTGTGTGGCCTCCTGTCGTGATTCTCTGCCTTGTACAATGTAGGTTCTTCCTGTAGTTGTGCTATCTCACCATATGTTGGGGCAAAACACCTTTTGATTTGCTCTCATTTCTCAAGTGCAATATCATGGCTATCCAAATAACTCCAGTATGAAAAACAAAACTCATGCACACAAAGAGAGGAGTAGAGCGATCTGCATTTATTCGGGGTCCTGGACAATCCTACCAGCTCTGCTCTTAGTTGCATGATGAAAGAGTTTGGGGACAATGTTTCAGAGAAAGCTCAGATGTCTACTTATTTATTTCCATCATGACTTTTGATGGAATCATTAATACTGTCAAATAGAGTGATGGAGTTCAAGGAAAAAAAAAATTAGAGTTCACCAAGGAAAAAATTAGAGTGCTTTTTTTGCCAGTGAAATTAAATTTTCATTGTCAAAGTTCCAGAATTGTAGCTGGTAAGTGTACCTGCCACATCAGGAAGATGAATGGATCACAAGAAACTCATCTCAAAGACTAGTACATGGGCAAATTACTTAGAAGATACATGCCATCCTTTGAATTAAAAAAAAATATGTATTTTTTGGCTACTACTTTTTTAAAATTTTATTTTTCAAATACAGTTTACATTTAATATTATTCTGTATTAGTTTCAGGTGTACAGCATAGTGGTTAAGTAATCACGTACTTTACAAAGTGTTCCCCCTGATAGTTCCAGTGCCCACTTGGCACCATACATAGTTACTCCAATATTATCAACTGCATTCCTCATGCAGTATTTTACATCACCATGACTACCAATTTGTACTTCTTAATCCCTTCGCCTTTTCCACCTAGTCCCCTCTAATACACATCAGTCTGTTCTCTGTGTTTAGTCTATTTTAATTTTGTTAGTTCATTTATTTCATTTTCAGATTCCACATATACTGGTAAGTAAAATCATATGATATTTGTATTTTTCTGACTAATTTTACTTAGCATAATGATCTCCAGGTCTGTCCATGCTTTGGCAATGGTAATATTTTACCCTTTTTTATGAGCAGGTAATATCCTATTGTATCTATGTACCATCACTATTTTATCTACTTGTCTATAGATGAGCACTTACTTGGGTTGCTTCCAGATCTTGGCTATTATAAATAATGCTGCAAAGAACATAGGGGTGTATGTAATCTTTTGAATTTGTGTTTCAAATTTCTTTGACTATACATTCAGGAGTGGAATCACTGGGTCATGAGGCATTTCCATTTTTAATTTTTTGAGGAGCCTCCATATAGTTTTCTACAGTGGCTGCACCAATCTGCATTCCCACCAACAGTGCATGAGGCTTCCTTTTGCACCTCATCCTTGCCCACACTTTTTGTTTGTTGATTTACTGATGATAACCATTCTGACAGGTGTGAATTGTTATCTCATTGTGGTTTAATTTGTGTTTCTCTGATGATTAGTGACATTGAACATCTTTTTATATCCATGAAGGCCATCTGTATGTCCTCTTTGAAGAAGTGTCTATTCAGGTCCTCTGCCCATTTTTTTTTAATTCTATTGTTTCTTTTTTTTTTTTTTGGTGTTGAGTATTATGAGTTCTTTATAAATTTCAGATATTAACCCCTTATCAGAGGTATCATTGGCATTTGTGTTCTCCCATTAAGTAGTTTGCTTTTGTTGGTTTATTGATATTTCTTTGGCTGTGGAAAACTTTTCAGTTTGATGTATCCCATTTGTTTATTTTTGTCTTTTGTTCCCCTTGCTTGAGGAGCTATAGCAGAAAAATATATTGGTGAGACATATCAGAGATTTTACTTCCTATATTTTCTTTTAGAAGTTTTATAGATTCAAGTGTGACATTTAAGTCTTTAATCTATTTTAGTTTTTTTTTCTTGTATATGGTAAGGAGGTGATCTATTTTCACTTTCTTGCATGTATCTGTTTAATTTTTCAACGCCATTTATTTAATAGCCTGTTTTTACTCACATGCATGTTTGTGCTTCCTTTGTTAAATACTAATTGAGGAGTGGGTTTATTTCTGGGCTCTGTATTCTGTTCCATTGAAATATAGGTCTGATTTTATGCCAGTACCATGCTGCTTTGAATACTATGACCCTTTAACATAATATATCAGTTCACATGATACTTCATTCTTCTTTCTCAAGATTGTGGACCCTATTTGAGGCTTTTTGTAGTCTTCAGAAATTTTTGGATTATTAGTTCTAGTTCTATAAAATACACCATTGGTATCTTGATAAAAATTACAATGAATTTATAGGTTGTTTTGGGTTGTATAGACATTTTAATGAGGTTAATTTTCTCTATCCATGGGCATGATATATGCTCCCATTTATGTGTATTTTCTTCCATTTTTTTTCCAGTATCTTCTAACATTTTGAATACAGGTTTTTTACGTTCCTCTTTTAAATTTTTCCTAGGTATTTTATTTAGTTTAATGCAATAGTAAATAACATTGTTTTCTCAGATTCGCTTTCTGATAGTTCATTATTGGTTTGTAAAAACGCAACTGATTTCTCAATATTTATTCTGTATCTGCTACTTTACTGAATTCATTTATCAGTTCTAGTAATTTTTTGGTGTAATCATTAGGGTTCTTTATATAAAGTATCATGTCATCTGTAAACAAAGACAGTTTTACTTCTTCCTTTCCAATTTGGATGCCATTTATTTCATCTTCTTGTGTGATTTTGGTGGCTAGGACTTCCAGTATTGTATTGAATTAAGAGTGGTAAAAGCAGACTTCCATATCTTGTTCCCAATCTTAAGGGAAATGCATTTAGTTTTTCCCCATTGAGTGTTATGTTGTAGGTGGGTTTGTCATATATAGTCTTTACTATGTTGAGATATATTCCCTCTATTCCTACTTTGCTGAATTTTTATCATGAATGAGTGCTCGATTTCATCAAATGCTTTTTTCTATATCTATTGATATGATCATATGATTTTTATCCTTCATTTTGTTAATGCAATGAATCACATTTATTGATTTGAGGGTATTATACCTACCTTGCATCCCCAGAATAAATCCTCTTGATCAAAGTGCGTGTTTGTTTTGATGTATTGCTGAATTTGGTTTGCTAATCTAATGCTGCAGATTTTTGCATCTATCTTCACCAGAGATATTAAATATATTTTTTCTTTTTAGTGTCTTTATCTGGTTTAGAAATTAAGATAATGTTAGCCTCATATAATGGGCTTGGGAATCTTTCCTCTTTTTGAATTTTTTGGAATAGTTTGAGAAGGATAAATGTTCTTTTTTGAATGTCTGGTAAAATTCACCTGTGAAACTATCTAGTCCAAGAGTTTTGTATGCTGATAGTTTTTTATTACTGTTTTCGTTTCATTAGTAATCAGCCTGTACAGGTTTTCTGATTTTTCCTGATTCAGTTTTGAAAGAATTGTATGTTTCTAAGATTTATCTATTTTGCCCAGATTGTTCAACTTGTTGGCATGTAGTTGTTCATATTTTCCTATAATCTTTTGCATAAGTGTGGTGTCAGTTGTTACTTTTCTTTCATTTCTGATTTATTTGATTCATCTCTCTTTTTTGAGGAGTATGGTTAAATGTTTATCAATTTTGTTTATCTTTTCAAAGAAGTAGCTCTTGGTTTTATTGATGTTTTGTATTTTTTAGACTCTTTTATTTATTTCTATTCTGATCCTTATGATGTCCTTCCTTCTACTTACTCTGGGCTTTTTAAAAACTGGTTCTTATAGATGTAAGATTAGATTGTTTATTTGAGATATTTCTTGTTTCTTGAGGTAGGCCTGAATGCTATAAATTTGTCTCTGACGACTGCTACTGCTGTTTCCCCCCAGATTTTGGCTGTTATGTTTTCATTTTAATTTGTGTCAGTGTATCCTTTGATGTTTCCTTGATCTCATTGTTAACCCATTCATTGTTTGTAACATGTTAGCTAGCCCCCATGTATTTGTGTTTTTCTTTTTTATGTAATTGATTTCTTTTTATTTATTTGTTTTTTTGTTGTTCAAGTACAGTTTTCTGCCTTTCCCCCTCCAGTCCTCCCCACTCCCCTGTTTCCATCCCCCTTTGTTATTGTCCATGTGTCCTTTATACTTGTTCCTGTAAACCCTTCACCCTTTCCCCCCATTATCCCCTCCCCTCTCCCCTCTGGTCACTGTCAGCTTGTTCTCAGTTTCAATGTGTTTGGCTATACTTTACTTGCTTGTTTGTTTTGTTGATTAGGTTCCTGTTAGTGGTGAGATCACATGGTATTTGTCTCTCACTGCCTGGCTTATTTCACTTAGCATAATGCTCTCCAGTTCCATTCATGTTTCTAACTTCATACCATTGTGGTCAGAGAAGAAGAATTATACCCAGCATCTCACAAGAAATTTTATTTTCTCATCCTCTTACAACAACCTTGTTCATATTTTGGAGACCCCTGTTTAGCCATAGTTCTTTGGTCCCGGTTATAGACACTGAATCTAATGTGGGACAGTCAAATTCTATAACCTCCTGTTGGAAATGTGGATGAGATATCTAAGTTTATTATGTACTGAGTTTTAATTGAAGTGATACAAACTTGGGAATTATGGGTGGGCCATGTTCCACCATGTACACCTTGAAGCAGAGAAAGCCAGTCTGTAAAAAGAGGAAGTGAATCACATACACTTCACTTTTCCTTACTTGTTTTTTTGTTGTTGTTCGCTTTGCTTCTTCATCCATCTCAGTTTTTAATATCTGTAACCAAAAGAGACTAAAACAGATGGTGAATTTTTTTTTAATTATGAATAAAAAGTTTCATGGTTTTAAAGTATGAGAAAAACTGGCAGGTGTTTTATGCTAAGTTCATGCAGCAATTTTATCCTGCTAAGTCATCTAAGTTTCAGGGTCTGCCCACATATTGTACAGAAGATAAAACTTTTTATTTATTTTATTAGTTCTTCAAGTTATGATAGGTCAATTAACTGATCCAAAATGATCAAAATCACAAATACTGATCAATCAGAATTTTCTACATTGCTATAGAAAAATATAATTGACAGACTATAATTAATTAAGGAAAATAATTTTTAAAAGATAGATATATGGTCCATCCAGAAGGTATCCAGGCATATAATATGAAAAATAGAGACATTTATTGGAGAAGATACAAGATACTAGAAACACTGTACATGGGAAAATGACACCTCAGTCCCCTTCAATGTAGGCACCTTGGGACCTCACACAATTCTTCCAATTTTCCTGAATCTCATTAACAGTCTGAAATCTCTTCCCTTTTAAATGTGATTTTGGTTTTAGGAAAAGCCAGAAGTTGTAGTGCATCAAATCTAGGCTGTAGGGGGGCTGAGTCACCTGGGTAATTTGATGTTTCACAAAAAAAACTACATGAGACCTGATGCATGAGCAGGCACACTGTCATGATGAAGCTGTAAATCACTGGTTGCCCATAGCTGTAGCCTTCTGAATCATCCGAATAGTTTCCACGGAGGAATGTTCAAGCTTAGCCAAAATTTGGTTCAGATTTGTTTTTCTACTCACTCAGTTATTTTTAATGTGATAGCCACACAGTACACATGTTCACTCAACTGAGTCTATGGCCCCCACTGACTAGTATAGTGAAGTCATCATTATTCCTGCATACACGTTCCAGACTGCCAGGTTACACTGATGTCACGCGAATCATTCTTGTGGTATTAACAATGATTGGACTTTTTCTGGACAAACCTCGTGTGTGTGTGTGTGTGTGTGTGTGTGTGTGTGTGTGTGTGTATCTGACATTTGTGCATGATTCCCTCACAGTCATTGTTGCATTTTGTACCTATGATACTCCACTGCTTCTCTGTTAGAAAATCTCATCTGCAAAGAGCTGGTAACTTTGTGCTCCTTTTATTTAAATTAACTTGTTTTCATTGTATTTTTTCCATTACCCCTTACCCTCCTTATCATTCCCTACCCCCTGCAATCACAATCCTGTTATCCATGTCCATTAGACCTTTTCCCTTTTTGCTCAATCCCTCCCCCCCCACTACCCCCATTGCTGTCATCCTGCTCTCTATGAGTCTGTTTCTATTTTTCTTGTTCATTTATTTCATTAGATTTCAGCAATGAGATCATATAGTATTTGTCTTTTATTGACTGGCCTATTTTACTTATCATAATATCATAATATCATAATAATCTCCAGTTCCATCCATGTTGTTGCAAAAAGTAAGAATACTTTGTTTTTTAATGCTGTGTAGTATTCCATTATGTAAATGTAACACAGCTTTTTTATCCACTCATCTACTGTTAGGCACTTAGGATATTTCCAAATCATAGCTATTATAAATAATGCTGCTATGAACAGAGAGGTGATTACATTCTTTTGAGTCAGTGTTTTGGGATTCTTTGGATATATTCCCAGGAGTGGAGTCATTGGGTCAAAAGGCAGCTCTGCTTTTAATTTTTTGAAGTATCTCTATACTGTTTTCCAGAGTGGTCGCACCAGTCTGCATTCCCACCAACAGTGCACTAGGGTTCCCTTTTCTCCACATCCTCACCAACACTTGCTTTTTGTTGATTTATTAAAGATAGCCATTTTGGCAGGTGTGAGGTGATAGCTCATTTTAATTTTAATTTGAACCTCTCTGATGGCTAGTAATGTTGGGAATTTTTTCATATGTCTAAGGGCCATGTGTATATTCTCCTGGAGAAGTGTCTGTTCAGGTCCTTTGTCCATTTTTTTTAAATTGGATTGTCTTCTTGGTGTTGAATCATATGAGTTCTTTGTACATTTTGAATATTAAACACTTGTCTTATACATCAATGACAAATATGTTCTCCCATGGAATGGCTTCCCTTTGTATTTTGCTGATGGTTTCTTTAGCTGTGTAGAAGCCTTTTAATTTGATGTAGTCCCATTTGTTTCCTTTTTCCTTGTTTCCCTTGCCCTAGGAGACATATTGGCCAAAATACTTCTACATGAGATATCTGAAATTTTACTGCCTATATTTTCCTCTAGGATTTTAATGGTATCATGACTTCATTTAATTTTTTTATCCACTTTCAGTTTATTCTAGTGTATGGTGTAAGTTGGTGACCTAGTTTCATTTTTTTGCAAGTTCTAGCCCTCTTCTCCCAACACTGTATATTGAAGAGACTGTCTTTACTCCATTGTATGCTCTTTCCCTCTTTATCAAATATCAATTGGCCACAGAGACATGGGTTATTTCCGGGCTCTCTATTCTGTTCCATCGATCTCTGTGTCTGTTCTTAGGACAGTACCAGACTGGCTTGATTACAGTGGCCTTGTGGTATTGTTTGGTATCAGGTATTGTGATCCCTTCAACTTTGTTCTTCTTTCTTAGGATTGCTGAGGCTATTTGGGTTATTTCTTGGTTCCATATAAATTTTTGGAATAATTATTCTAGATCTGTGAAATATGTCATTAATATTTTAATAAGAATTGTGTTGAATCTATAGATTGCTTATGGACATTTTAATGATGTTAATTCTTCCACTCCATGAACACGGTATATGCTTCTACTTAGCCTCAATTCCTTTCATCAGTGTCCTATAATTTTCCAAATACAGGTCTTTTACCTCTTTGGTTAAATTTTTTCCTGGGTACCTCATCTTTTTTTGTAACAATAGTAAATGGGATCTTTTTTTAAATTTCTCTTTCTGATAGGTCATTATTGGTATATAGAAATCCCATCAATTTCTGAGTAATGATTTTAAATTTTGATGTGAGGTTTGTGATATTTGGCCACACTCTGTGAAGTATAATAAAAACAATTTCAGGTGACTCTTCATCTTTTCTCTGCATAAGTCTCCCCATTTATGTGGCTCCCTCCTGTATTTCCCTACATTCAGCATTCCTTCTGGCCTTAGATTCTCATTCTCCCCTTTAGCTGCAATTGTGGAATGCTCTCCACACTGTTAAAGGATTGTCCCTGTCAGATATAAAGAACCTTTTTTCATCACCTTGAAATTCTATTCTCCTATGGATGTCCATTCTACCTTCTTTTTTCCTTTGACAGAAGGACAAAAGCCATTTGGGAAGTGAACAGTTCTATTTTGTCCATGCCATGCACTGGCGTGACACCAAAGGCTCCACAGAGCTGCTCTCTGAATTCTTTGATTTTTCTCTACTATGAATGTGGCATTTGGTTTTCTTTAGCCCCATATGCTCAATTTTGGATTACCCCCTTGGATACTGTATTTATAGATCAAGCCACTGCCTCCTATTGATCTTTAGTTATATGACCTTATTTTCTTCCTTTGTACATTCATTACCTGTTAACCTCAATGCTCATTGAAGAGTTACTGGGACACATACATTAATTTTTGATAGTCTGTTTGGAATTATTCTTCATTTGAACCAAGCTAGAGAAAAATTCATATATGAACTCCCTGATATGTCATTTATTTTTCTCAACATGAATAGATTATAAGTACTTAAATAGAGAGGCACAGCTATCATCATTTTAATTTTTCATTTATATAAGACTCAATCACCAAAATAACCAGTCAATCATTCTATATGTCTTATTATTACTTGCTTACCCAAGATTTTATTTATTTTATTTCTTTTCCTATGTTATTTTTTTCTTTTCACTACTGAGGACATTGAGATAAGGTTCAGAAATTCACATAGATTAAAGTGGCAGAGTCAGATCTAGAATCCAAGCCTTGGATGTCCACTTTATTCAGAGTACTTAGTAAATACTCTCAGGTCTCAAATAATCTATCTCATTTTTCTAATCAAGAAAACACTTAAACAAATGGCTCCATAGGCAGTCAAATGACAGTGTTCAGATCATTTGAGAGAATGTGGAGAACATGATGACAAAAATACCTCCCAGTTGATTAAGAAGAGGACCAATACCCACCCCTTTACCTTCAAATTTGCATTCCTCTGATACCATTTTTATTTTTCACTCACACTCTGCTCCCATTTCAAGCATATTTATTTTTCATATAAAGCATCCTTTCTTCTCTTTCTGCCAGCCCATACAGGTTTGTATCATTGACTTTCCAAGTCAACATGTATTCATCTAGTATAGTAACTCCTAAAGTTATTGTGTACAAGAAGTCTTCTGGGATTCAGTAGAAATTCAGAAGTTTATGTATCTTCTCTACATTTCCTTTCCAGTAACTTATCTAAAATACATTAATCTCATCAGGGAGTGATGGGAAGGGTATGCACTTTATTTAATTCATGGGGGTTGGCACTTCATTTTCCTAGCAACTACACTAAGCTTAAAAGCCTTCCAAGAAAATAAAGGTCAATTTATGTGGAACCAGATAGTAACTAGTTCTACTTTCTGAACTGTTTGTGATCTTCTTTAAAATAAATTTATTAGACAAGATGCATTTTAATATTCTGATCACTATGCAATTCTTTAATTTTCTGACTCTTTGGATGATAAATCAAACATTGCAGAATATCTTTTGTATCAGTATAATGAACTATTTTTATTGAAATATACCTTACATGCAATCAGATTCACTCTTTTTAAGTTTGGAGATAACAAGGTTTTGACAAATATATGTAGCTATGTAACCAACATCATTACCAAGGTATAGAATATTTACATTTCCTCCCAAATATCTCCCATGTTCCTTTGCAGTCAATCCCTTCCCCATAATTATAGTCCTTGACAACCACTGACTATTTTTAGTCTCCACAGATTTTCCTTTTCTAGAATTTCATAAAATAAAATCAGATGACATATAGTATCTGACTCTAGGTTCTTGCATTGGCACAATGCTTTTAAGATCTATCTGCATTATTGCATGTATTAGTAGTTTATTTCTTTTTCTTGCTCAGTATGAATCCATTATATGAATTTGCTATAATTCTTATTCACATGTTGATTGAAATTTAGTAATTATGAATCAAGCAATGATGAACATTCACATACAAGTCTTTGTGCAGACATATACTTTTATTTTTATTGGGAAATAAATAGGAGTGGAATGTTGGGATGTATAGTAAGTGTGTGTTTAACTGTAAAACATTGCCAAACATTTTCCCAAAGTGGCCATACCATTTTACATTCCTGAAGTGCATGAGTGTCATAGTTGCTCTATATTCTTGTCAACATTTTGTATCTTCAGTCTTATAAATTTTAAGAATTCCTGTGAGAAAATAGTGGTATCTCCTTGTAGTTTGAAATATGCATTTCCCAAGTGACCAGTTGTGTTAGTTATCTCTACATGTGCTTATTTGCTATACATATGTTTTTTTTGTAAAATATATGTTAGAATATTTTTCTGCTATTTTAAAAATAAATTACTTCTCTTATTATTATTGAGTTACAAGAGTTATTTACATGTTTTAGATATAAAATTGTTTTGTAAATAAGTTTTCCCAGTGTGTGACTTGTAATTAACAGTCTTTTTTGAAGAAACAAAGTTTACAATGTGATAAAAGTTCAATTTATCAATTTAAAGAAGTTGTTTTGCGTTCTTATCTTAAGAAACATTTATGTAACTGAAGATAGCAAATATTTTTCTCCTGTGATACTTTTCATTTGTATGGTTTTAGCACTTTTATTTAGTTCTGTGATATATTTCAAGTTAACTTTTGTATGTGATGCAAGATACTTGTTGATGTTTTATTTTATTTTAGTTTTTTTGTTTTATTTATTTTTTGTTAGTGGATGTCTAATCGTCCAGCACCACTCATTAAAAAACTATTATTTACCCATAGAATTAATTGGGAACCTTTATAAAAATAAATTGATTTTATACAATTGAAACTGTTGTTTTGGCCATAGATCCATTTAGTTTTTTTCTCATAAAATAAAGGGCACATTTTTCATTTTCACTGATAAGTTAAATGATTTGAATATTTTGAGTATGTCAGCTATCTCCTGCAAGGTATAATGTTGATTTTTCTTAATTAATGTCTCTATTTGATCTCTATCAACTTCAACTGGACTACCTGACTATAGAGCATCATCCAGCAAGAAATCACCAGCATGAAACTTCATAAACCATTTTTGACATGTTTGACCAGTCACAGCACCTTCCCTACACACTGCACAAGTATATTTTTGTGTTTCAGTTGCATTTTTGCCTTTCTTGAAATAATAAAGCATAATGTGCTGAAAATGTTGCATATTTTCTTTCATCTTCAATATTAAAATGGCTATACAAAAATTCACCAATTTTGATGGGGCTTTTTTAGGTGCATGCCAATATGACAGTTGTCACCATATAAACTAACAAAATTGTTTCAAATGAAGTTAAAGACAATGAAGCACTACTAGAGCCATCTTATAAAAAAACAAACAAACTTTTTGGCCAACTCAATAATACACAATAACATTGAATGTCAACTATAATTGAAAAATAAAATTTAAAATTTTTTTCTTATAAGTGTGTGTCTGTATCTGGATTTCTGGTCTCTCTATTCTGTATCACTTCTCTTCATGTATATCTATTACCAATACCACACTGTTTTGGATAATGTAGCATCATAGTAATTGTTGCAATTACATAGTGTGTGTCTTTCAGCTTCCTCCTTTCCAAAGTTGCCTTACACTGTTATAATAAAAGCAATACTATCAGACATTCTTCTAAGTGCTTTGTGTACATTGCTCATTTAGTACTCACAACACAATAAAATACATATTTTATTTGCTTTTTAGATGAAGAATTGGAGGCTTAGGCAGATTAGTAAATTGGCCGAGTTCATTTTAATTGGTAAGTAACAGATCCAGAATATGAATCCAAGTCTGTATATCTCCAGAGGCTGAGCCTTTATCTACTTAGCTGCATTTATTCCACATCTGACTTACCTTCTCATAATTTGTATTCACAATTATATCATCAATATATGGTAGATAATAAATAAATATTGTAATTGATTAATTTTCCCACCGTGTTTAGAGTGATGCTCTGTACCCAGCTGTGAAATTTTGGGATTGAATTGAGATGTGTTCCTTGATCTGGTATTTTAGGGCCACATCAGGCACATACTCAATATTCCCATTCTTCTGCAGTCTTTGACACTTCAAAGCTTTGACACTGGGTTGTAATGTGGGGGGACTTTGAAGCAAAGCTGAAAGGGCAGTAGTGAAGCTCTCATGCTAATAAAGTCCTGGGCCACAGGCATTTTTGTCCTAGCAGAATGTGATCTATATTTTCAGTAGTCTCCAATGCCCTTTTCAACAGCCTCTTTACAGCTCATTGGTGGGTAATAAGTCTTGACCAGTATTGGTCTTTGACATAGGTAGTAAAATACAATCTAAAAAGCACCCACTGGAATACAAAAGTCAGCATCAGGACAGTGCAGATGATTTTTAATGTAATATATTTCCCACTTTGGATCATCAAGTATAGGATCCAGGAGGTATTTTGCTCACCAGGTTAAATTATTAGTTGGACAAAATTACATACTGTTTCTTGGGTATGAAAACTTACACATAATATGTTTTATAAAGGCTTTTTAGTAGTTAGAATTGACAGTATCAGCTTGTGGATGCTGTTATATATAAGTGAAAAAAATTGACCTAGATGGTGAGGGCCTGGAGCCATATAATTTAAGGAGATTTGATGTTACTCAGGGTATTGTGCTGAAAAAGAGAAGACCAAGGTGGGAGCCTAACCTCTCTTTTTAAATATTTGAAATGGTCTTTTTATTGGTTGAATAGTGTCCCTGCCCCTTACTCATAAACACCTGGAACCTCAAAATATGACTTTATTTGGAAATAAAGTCCTTGAAAATGTAATTAGTTAAGATGAGGTTATATTGGATTAAAATGGGCTCTAAATCCAAATTCTAGTGTTCTTATAAAAAGAGGAAATGACTTCTGGTCAACATGGCGGCATAGGTAAACATGGCTCGCCTCTTCACATAACATCAAACTTCAACTATAATGTAGAACAACCACCAGAACTGTCAGAAACCAATTTGAGTGGAAGTCTGGCAACTATGGAATTAAAGAAACCACACGATCCAGACTGGTTGAAAGGGCAGAGATGGGGAATGGGCTGGTGTGACATCCACATGTGGTACATAAAAATTCAGGAGGGATATCTAGAGAGTTAGCGGTTCCAACCCCACACTAGAACCCCAGTCCAGGATTCCAGTGCCAAAAAGATAAATTGCCATGACTTATGGCTGCAAAAACCAGTGGGAATTATGTGTGGAAGAAAGTTTTGGAGTCCCAATCCATTCCCCTTAAAGAACCAATACATGGACTCTCCTACTCTGACTCACTCCCTCTGAGCTCCAGCATGGGGTAGCAATTTGAAAGGCACCAGTGACATACAGGGAGTAACTGAAGTGCCTGGCATCAGATCAGGAACTGGGGGACAGCTTTTTCCCAGACAGAAATGTGGGCAGAAACTATTGTCCCTTTTCTGAACCCTACACAGAGCCACAGAGCTAGAAAGCTGGTGCCATGTCTGAGACTCAATCAACCAGGCTAAAACTGTTGGCCCAGCCCTGGAGATCTCCTGAGACTCCATCCTACCCAACTTAAGGGCCCGCCCAAGCTGTTAACTTTGAATTTTCCATATGAATGGCTGGTCTTGGCTCATGCTTCACAACTTACTAAATCCTTACAAACAAGCAACATTTGGCTTGTGAGGCCTCAGCCCCTATACCTCTTGCCAATTGGCCATAGGGCCAGCACTAGCAGTGGCCAGCCTAGATTCACAGTTTGGCTTTGCCTAGGAATCTCCAAGCCCAACATATGTACCAGCCATCTAAGATTGCTTTATAGTTTAGGCAGGGCATACTCAGGCAAATGCAGGAGAAGACTGGCCTACCTGCACCACTGGGAAACCCTGTGACCCAGTGAACAGCTACACCCTATGTCAGAGCACCTCCACCCTGCCACTGCACAGCTGGTCCCTCACAGAGGGTGGAGGCGGGTGGTCAGTGGTGATAGCTAATCCTTGCAGATGACTGGTCTGGGTAAATCCCTCCCATTGACCTGCCAACAGCAACTGAGGCTCAACTACAAAAGGAGCATGTGCTTAGCCCACGCAAAAGGCACTTCTCAAGTACCCAGCTTGCTGATAGGGGAGGCTGTGCCACTAGAATCTACAGGACACCTACTACCTTAGGCCACACTACCAAGACAGGGAGTCATAGCAGCTCTACCTAATACATAGAAACAAACACAGGGAGGCTGCCAAAATGAAGAGAGAGAAAAACATGGTCCAAATGAAAGCGTAGATCAAAACTCTAGAAAAAAACTAAACAACATAGCGATAAGGAATCTATCAGACACAGAGTTCAAAACACTGGTTGTAAGGATGCTCAAGGAACCTAGTGAGGACCTCAACAGCACAAAAAGATCCAGTCAGAAACAAAGGATACACTAATTTAAATAAAGAGCAATATGTAGGGAAACAACAATAGAGTGGAGGAAGCTGAGAATCAAATCAATGATTTGGAACATAAGGGAAAAAGACACAACCAACCAAAACAACAAGAAGAAGTAAGAATCTAACAAAAAGAGAATTGTGTAAAGAGCCTCTGAGACAACTTCAAGCACTCCAACAGTCACATTATAGGAGTGCCAGAAGGAGAAAAGAAAGAGCAAGAAATTGGAAATCCATTGGAAAAAAATAATGAAAGAAAACTCCCCTAACTTGGTGAAGGAAATAGACATACAAATCCAGGAAGGAGAGACAGTCCCAGATAAGATGGATGCAAAGAGATCCACTCTAAGACACGTTGTAATTAAAATGCCAAAGATTAAAGATAAAGAGAGAATCTTAAAAGTGGCAAGAGAAAAGCAGTTAGTTACCTACTGTGGAATTCCCATAAGACTGTTAGCTGAGTTCTCAAAAGGTACTTTTCAGGCTATTAGGGATTGGCAAGAAATATTTGAAGTCATGAAAAAGCAGGAAATTACAGCCAAGATTGCTACAACCATCAAAAATATTTAGAACCAAAGCGGGATAAAGAGCTTCCTAGACAAGAAAAAAACTAAAGGAGTTCATCACCAAACCATTAGTATATGAAATGTTAAAGGGACTTATTTAAGCAAAAAGAACATCACATGAATGGAACTGGAGAGCATTATGTGAAATGAAATAAGCCAGGCAGTGAAAGACAAATACCATATGATCTCACCTATAAGTGGAACCTAATCAACAGAACAGACAAGTGAGCAAAATAGAACCAGAGACACTGAAATAAAGAACAAACTGACAGTAGCCAGAGGGGAGGGGAATGGGATAATGGGGGAAAGAAGGGGAAAGGTAGTCAAGGAACATGTATAAAGGACCCATGGACAAAGCCAAAAGGGGTAGGATTGAGGGTGGGAGGTGAAGGTAGGTGGGACAAGAGAGAGAGGTTGGGTGAAAATGGAGACAACTGTACTTGAACAACAACAAAAGTAAATAAATAAAAGTTTATGTTGCATTGAGAAAAAAGAAAAAGAAGATCAAAACTATGAACAATAAAATGGCAATGACTACATATCAACAATTGAACCCATGAAACAAATTAAGCAAACAAGAACAGAGACAGAATCATGGATGTGGAGATGGTTGCCAGATGAGAGAGGGTTGAAGGGGAATGGGTGAAGAGATGAAGGGATTAAAACGTACAAATAGGTAGTTACAGAATAGCCATGTGGATGGAAAGTACAGTATAAGAAATGGAGTCACCAAAGAACTTATACACATGACCCATGGACATGAACAATGGTGTGGAGATTGCCTGGGGGAGTGGGGGTTGCTGGGGGGGGCAAAGGAGGAAAAATTTGGACAACTGTAATAGCAGAATCAATAGATTATAATTTTTAAAAAAAGAAGAGGAGAGAATGCATAGTGATGCACACAGGAAGGAAGGTCATGTGGAGCTGGAGGCAGGATTGGAATGGCATAGCTAAAAGCCACAGAATGCTATGAACTGCCAGGAGCCATCAGAAGCTAGGACAAAGTAAGGAAGAACTTTTTACTAGAACCTTCAGAGGGAGCATGCTCTTGACAATACCTTGATTTTAGACTTCTATCTTCCAGAACTAATAAATTTGTGTTATTTTAAATTATGAAGTTTGTGGCAATCTGTATGACAGCTTTCAGAAACTAATACATTTTTTGAAATAAAATTGGCAAAACTTTTTCTAGTTTCTAGAATTAAGGGCAAGGGGAGGAAAGTGCTAAGTTAACTTTGCTAAGTAGACTCTTGGAACAATGGAATAAGCTTCCTTCTGAAGATGCAACAATCTCACCACTGAAAGTATAGTATACCTTGTTTATTCATCTGTAAGGAATGTAAAACAACTCCTAGACTTGGATTTTGGAATAGATGGGCACACAGAATATTTCCAGCAATACTACTCTATGGCATAAATAAATATATTATTCCAAATATCTTTTAAAATATATAAATCACATTTTGCCAAAGGTACTTACAAATAACTAAAGCTTCTTGACTGGGTTTCTTTATTAGTTCCTTGATATAAACCATAAAGTAATTTCCTTTTCTTGTAGGAAGCACATAAAATTAACTATTACCATCACCTTCTCTTGAAAATAAAGATATCCTTTCCATCCTTACAAAGGAAACTGTTTGTCTAAAAAATTGTCCTTGTTTGTTTTTACATGGTTTTATTACAGAATATATAAAAATATGTCCTCCTCCCTTAAATGAGAAATGAGTACTGGGTTAGATATTATCACCAAACCAGCTTATAGTGGATTTGATTATTTGCCTCATTTCTTGTCTTGGTATTTATACCTTCTGCTGTGTGTCTTTAAAATTTCTACCTACAGAAGTAGAGTGAGTTTGGGCTTAGCTATGTAACTTTTTTAGTCAGTAGGACTATAGCAGATGTGATACTGGTAAAAACTTGAAATATGCTTCATGGATGGGTGTGCTGTTGTAGGTTTTTGCCTCTTTGTTGGGAAGAGCAGCTAGTCCACTGACACAAGGAGGGTGATGTCTTCATGATTCTATATTTTTTTCTGCCAGAGAAATAGTAAAGGGGATAAGACAATCTCTTCATACCACATTCTACTTGAACTCAAATGCCCCCAGAGGACTTAGCTGAAGTCCACAAGCCAAACTCTCTCCAACCACTTTACCAAGTAAGTGTATTATGCCTGTTTGGGGTTCAGAAACTGTGGCAAATGCTGCTGTCTAATAAATCCAACTTTCTTCCTTCTTATTAAGAGAACCCCAGCGTTGTTTGGAGGTGACAATATAGTTGAAAATACCTCTCTAACTCCTTTATGACTCAATTCTAAAAAGCAACCAACTTTGGATCAGAATAATGAAAGCCATTAGCTGAAGATGGCTTAGCAGAACAGAAGAAGCAGCCTGATTTTCTGAAAACATTATGAATGTGTTGTGTTGCTTTCTTGTCTAAGGAGGGACAATGTGATTAAATATCTGTTGTCAAGTTTCTGTTATATGCAGCTATATGCAATTTTAGCTAATATAAAATTCAATGTTAGATTGGGGTCTGACAGTTACAGAATCTACAACATAAAATTGGCTGAGTGAAGGAGGTAGGCTTTGGGAGATGATCACCCAGATATTACATGTTAGTGATTCTTATTATTTAGTATAAAAACCTTTGATCATGTGGTCAACATGTAGGCCACATTTATACCAAAGATATAGTCTTGAAGAATATCGAGGGAAAAATGTAGATCGTTGCCATATGCTGGTTACTTTTTCTCCATTTTAGCAAAACTTATCAAGAGTGGGATGAATTCAGACTAGAGCTAGCAAGCCTGCAGGTAGATAGGAAGAAAATATAGCTTTGTGAAGGGAGATGCTTTCTGCCCATGTCTTGCAATATAAATTGACCAAAAGTCTCATAATATGAAGCCTTGCATCCTTGAAAAAATTTACTCTTGTACATTAAACATTATAAGCACTGCTATGAGGTACTGGACCTTATCAGGTTAGATTGTGGCCTCCAGACTATTTCAAGCCCCTTCCATTAAGAGGTAAGCTGACAGGCAAAGAGGTTGCTTTCTGAATGGAACCGATTTTGGACTGCCTCAAGGTAACTACCGTTCACCAAGTCAAGGTTAGGGGGATAAGCAGAATTTACAAGTCAGTTGATAAAAATATGAATCTTTAGGTTAAAAGAGAAAGCTTGGGCAAAATTTTACCTGCATATAGCATAAAATTTACTAAGTTTTAGATAGAAGCAAAGAAAATAAAAATTCAGGCTTACCTACATATGGTCAACTCTTATGGCTATACCTGGGCCGCTGAATTTAACCCACAGGAAGAAATTCATGACAGCTTTGAAACTTCTATTAAGAGGGGCATTTTTCTAATTTAGGTATTTAACAGCCTAGAACTATTTTGCTCAGAGGTCAGAACCAGGAAAGTGATATATCGTAAATGAAGCCCTGTCAGAATGAGTCCTGTCAGGTTAAGCACATCCTAGAGTCCTCAGTATTCCTAAGAGGTACGCTGGTTTCCTGTTATACCTTTTTCCCTGCAAGAGCATAATTACCCCTTTCTCCCAACAAGAACCCTGTTATTATTGTCTGATTCTCTCCTACCGTTTACATTGGGTATGTTGGGAGAAGATAACTTGTCTTTTAGTTTAAAAAAATTGAGAGATCATGAGGACCTTCATCCTACACAGGCAGAGAGGATTACACATAACCCAGAAAGCTGGACTCTGAACAGGATGAATAAACCTAGATGAGACTTGGGGCTCGTCTCCTTTGGGAAGGAGTGTATTTAACTCAAGGAAAAGATTGTGTTATTCCCTCCCCTCAAAATTAAAAAAAAATTGTGTTAGATACTGTTGCTTTCTTATCCCACATTTAAACCTGTATTTATTTTTTTAAAAATTCTGATATTGTTAGGGATAGCAATGTGTCCAGTTTAAAACCCAAAAGTCACCTCTTACACTCCCTTGCAGCTAGGGAGAGCCCTATGTCCCAGTTCCAGCATCTGAGATGGGATGTGGTGGAGATTCCAGGAGAGCTATTATTTTCCTGAGAGAAAAAGGAGTACTTGTCTATCACACATATTTCACTTTTTGCACTATCTCCAGCTTCCTTTCTGGAACATGTATGCAGCTTAGCCATCTTGTCACTATAGACTGAGAAGCTCACTGAAGACTATAGAAAAGAAAAAAAAGAACACAAGTTCTTGGTATCACTGGAGAGTCCCTGCACTTGTGTAAACTGCTTACCTCTCAACTGCTTGTCACTTCAGAAGTAGAAACCCCTTGGAATGTAAAACAAAAAGCAACAAACTAACAAAAACAAACAAACAAACAAACAAACAACTTCATAGACACAGACAACATTATGGTGGTTAACAGAGGGGAAACACGGTGAGAGGAGGCGGAAGAGGGTAAATATATGGTGATGGAGGTGACCCGGGTCAGTGCAATGAACAGATGATGTACTATAGAACTGTACACTTGAAGTATATAATCTTATTAACTAATTCACCCCAATAAATTTAATAAAAATTTAAAAAGAAGTTAAAACCCCTATTTTTTTAAGTCAATGTTGTCAGATTTGTCTTACATAGAAGTAACTGCAATTCTGATAACTTTTTAGATATTCAAACAAATACCTCATCCAGACACAATAAAATTTAAATGCTGTGTAACAATGTAATTTATAACAAATGATGGGATTGTGAAAAACAAAACAAAAAACAATACACAACACCTATATTAGCTAATATTTTTCTTATGATAGTCTGAAATATCCACTGGTTGTAATTAAATACATTTGAGTATGATTTCCTTTCAGGAGAGAAGAGAAATCTCCTCGTGTTGAGAGATGTTAGAATACCCACATAACCACTCTTTATTTGTTGGTCTCACCAACTCATGTTTTTGAAGTGCAGAAAAAGAAAATGAGCTTGGGGCAGCAGTTTAGAGATTCCAAATAGACTAGTCTTCCCTCATTACCCAGTACATGGGTGTGTCTGCTTGGAATCCACAGACTAGACAGCTGCTCTCTTTCCAGAAGCATATAAACCAGATAGTCACATAAACAAGATAAAACTATGAGCACAATATAAAAAGTAAAATCCTTACATTCTTATTTTGATACCCAGAAGTGTAATATCCAGCATTCTTAGGCCTCCATTTCTAGATCTCATCTTAATCTCTTTAGCCCTTCTCTTGGAATACATGGATGACACTAATTGTGATGACTGATTTTCTGGCATGGCCTAAATTTTTGCTGTAGAAATGAGGCAGGAAAGTTAGAACAAGGAACAAAGGCCTCAAGCTCTAACCCTCGCTTTATCCATCTTGGCTGGGACATCACAGATGCTACCTTCACTGAACCTGTTCCCTGCTTCCCCCTCCTCGATTTCCTGTAATTGGGAGTACCAAAGAGAAATCACTATCTGGAGAGGAGAGACAAGGACAAGATGAGACAGAAGTCACCCCACCAACATCAGGAGAAAAGGGCCACCCAACCCGCCACCCCTTTGGCCATATTTAATAAAACCTTCAACCCAGACCCCAAGGGGGCTTCACAGTCTCCAAGGTTGCTGACTCTCACTTCTCGACGGTCCACTATCACTTCAATAAATTTTCTGTGCTTTGCCAAATCTTTCTGTCATGTTCTCGAATTCTTACTTTTTCCATGACAAGGACCTGGATTAGTTTGAGGCCTCCCTTGGCCTCCCTGGGTGCCGCTTGGCATAGTTACCTTTATTAGAAAATCCCTGAAGGGCTTTGCAATGGGACACTCTATAAACCATTGTTATTGAAAATCTACAAAAAATCAACTTCTAACATCCGCAATAGATGAGAACTCTCAAAAAGAACTTTCCTTCTCACCATGACTCTTTTCTCTCTCTCCCTCTCCCATGAAATGCAGCTACAGATCCTGGAAATGTTCTACATGAGCCAGAGAGACTGGCTGGCATTGTTGCTGGGATTTTTTTTTCTTCATAGGGTTTCCTAGAAAACAGGCCCCAAATGAAGAATTGGATAAAAGCAGATCAAATTTAACAATGAAGATGGTTATCATTGGCTACTACAGGTCCCAGCAAATAATTACTCTTATGATTTATCTCACTTGATAGGTTAGATGGATGGAGTCAGCTGTAATGTCACAGCTCCTTATGTTCTTACACTTTCTTCCAACAGCGCTTGGCTTCTGGTTGCATTTTCAGTAAAAATAGGACCACATCCATACTTTATATCTCACCTCAACTCATTTCTTTAAGAAAGTGTATTGATAATCTTTAATGACACCTAACTTTTGTTCAAAGAAATTTGGTGGTGTCTATAAAGGGAAAATGCTAGAATTGAAAGTATTATGCTCTAGAGTTAGGACTGACACGGAAACTTGGAGGTGTGTTAAAAGATAGGAGTTAAAAATCCTACACAGATCTACAGATATTAGTGTGCCTAGACTATTTTAATAATGCACAGCTCCTTCTGACATTCAGGATACATGGAGATTAATTAAACTAGACTTGTCTGCAAATCTGTCCCATCAATTAAACAGAGGAACACAAAGGAAATGTACTCCTTTTATCAAATAAAATTTATATAAGTTACGTAAATAAAAATAAAACTTGGCTATGCTTTGACTCCTGAAGCAGATGCAAGGCACCCCAAGTAACACTAGTGTTTCGAGGATGATGATTCATAAACCACTGATTTAATCAAACAATTTCATTTTACTAAGAGAACTCCTGAGACACACAAATGCCCAATATTTGGATTGTGCTGTTAACCATTTCATCTGCCTATGTGCTTCAGGACCAATACTGTAATTTGCCAGGCACTTATAATAATCATCCCTGTCTATCATCCCCTGCTTTGTTTAGTCAGAGGAGACCTTAATGAGGAAGAAAAAAGGATCAAGTGTTGAGTTGGCTCAAAATGGGAAGTAAAGGGGACATTTTTAAGACTGGTGTTTAGGATTTCTGATGGGAAACTGGATGACTACATGGTGCACTGGGGTATGACAGAACAGCATTGACCTGGGGGTCTCTGAGGCAGTGCAAAGCATCAGGGCCCAAAGACAGTGCACCAAAGCAGGGGCAGGACCCCCAAATGGCAGCAGGAGCAAAAGGAGGCCAACAGCCAATACTTAAGAACTAGATCCCTTCCCATCCCACCTAAGCCCTCTGGGTATTTATATGAACTTAGAGATGAAGACAGTCCCCACTACCACCGCACCCCACCCTACTCCCCCTGCCCCCACAGTGTGACAGAGATGAATTTTTCCCTACCATGCCTTGGGAGGTCTCAATGTTAGAATGATTTGAAGAATGCTGTGGGCAAATTCATAAACCAGTACAATGTGAGTGGCAAAAGGAATGTATCAATTGATCACTCAGTAATTCTGATGTGAGTCTGGCCTTTAGGAACTTGAAATTTGTTTCAGCGTGCAGGTCCTCGGAAGTGTGCTTTGCTCTTGCTTTTCTAACTTGTTTTATCCAGTGGATGTTCTCTGAGCTCTCTTGAAGATATGCCACATATTACATCCTAGTCTGTCTCAGGGGACCTTGTTTAGACTCTCACACCTGAAGAGCAGAGGCATTATGTGTCTAAGGGGTCAAACAAGAAAGACTGTGGGAAGGAACTCTGTGTCTAACAGATGACCATAAAAACAAAATGGATTTGTCTGCAGTATTTCTATCAAACAACAGGAATAAAGAACACATACCCCCATCTCCAAATATCCAGAAACTCAGAGTGTTTAATGACACAGATAAGTTCTGAAGACAGGAGAAATGACACCAATGCAAAACTAGAGAAGAAAAAAAAACATTTAGTAGAAGTCATTTATTTTCTACATAATAAAGTCATTTGTCTCTATCCAGCATTGTGTCTATTGACCTGCTATTTTTCTCTGGGGAAAAAAAGAAAACCAATAAGCCATGGTGCAAGAGGAAAGAGACCCCAGATACACTGCAGATGTACTTGCTCTGGCAGCTGTGCTAACTTAAGGATTTCTCCAGCAGCTTTGGAAAATGAGTTACTGACAAGGTGGGAAACCCTCTGTACTTCTATGCCAGTTTCCAAAGCTGTAGATTGTTATTTTCTGGAGAGAGCAAGACTCTAGCAGGAGCTTCCAATGTGGCCACCTGTGTTCAGAGGTTAATGCCATTTAAAATTCTAACACATATTTTCCCTTACAGCACTACTTTCTTTTTTATCTTTTTTTTTGTTTTATTCAGTGAAGTTTTCTGAAATATGTGAGCAGTATAGAGATATATAAAATGAATTTAGTTCCTCCCATCAGATGATAGCATTTTGTCACACATGCTTAATATTTTTAAAGAACAATTTAAAGCAATAGTTGTCCCCTGTGTTTTCCTCCCTGCTCACAGTGTCGTCCCATCTTCCTTTTCTGCAGACTGTCCTTGCCTGATCTGTTGGCTACAATATTCAAGAAGTTTATACGTGATCCTGAACAATATACATGTGTTTAAACTTTTTTAAATGATAAAATATTATGTATACCACTCTGTAACTTAGGGGTTTTGTTTAATATTATGGTTTCTGATACTTAGTATAATCAATTCTATATAAGATTACATTTGATTAGGATTGGTACATAAGACTATAATTGGTTTCTGCATCAAGTAATCTTGCTAATTGCCATTAATGTCAATAGTAGGTTCTTTTGGATTTGTTATAACAGTAATCATAAACTTGTAAATATTGACACTTAAAAAAATTCTTATACTTTCCTTTTCTTTTCTACTGACTACACCATTGTGCTTGGCATAATACTGATTTTAGGTGGGAATAAAGGACACATTTAATTATTTTCTAACTTTAATGAGAATATTTTGAAGTTTCACTATGATGCATACCATTTAATAAAAGATGTTGATATCCTTTGTCAGATTAAAGAATTTCTTTTCCATTCTTAGTTTGGTAGGAGTTTTACCATGAACAACTCTAGTATTACATTAAATATTTTTCTTGTATCTATTGAGATGATTATATGATCTCCCCACTTTATTGATAATAGAGTTTCTGATTTTGAAACAGGAATTTTACTTTTACTATGGTAATTATATTTAATAGTGTTTTACTTTGGGATTTTAATTACTTACAGTTAAATTCAAAAATAGCAACAAAATGCATATTTGTTAAATAAATCTTATAATTTTGTGAAGGACATCTATAAAGTAGAAAATATTTTTGAAGGACAAAAATACATATATATGTAATGATTATACTTACATAAAATTTTTTTTGTAAACATTTTTTCTTATTTTGCTATCATTTAATTAATCTTTGTTTAATCTTTTATTTTTAGGCTTTCTGCAACAGTTTATTTTTAACACAAGAGAGATTATTTATTGTCTTACAGCTGGATAAAAAATTTATCTGTAAAAATTCCTGGTCTCGGTGATCTAGACCTTTTTACTGAGTATTTTGAGAAACTTTGTCTCTCAGTGTAGATACATGAAGTTTCAGAGAGGCTTTTATAATTCTGTTTCTGAGTTCTTCCTGATCATTTCTGAAATAGGACGCAGGCTCCAGAGTTCAGTAAATGTAGTAAATGATGGGGAATGACCTGATAGGGGCGAAGAGTCAAGTTGGTTTAGAGTGTAGCTGTTCTAATATTGGAATTCTTATCAAATTTGGATTTCTTTATTTTAAAATATGGAATTAACAGTTAAAATATTATAGACACTCTGCATATGGTGTATGTATATATAGCATATACATATGTCATGTTTGTTTAAAAATGTATTAGGAAAGAAATAATAATTGTACAGAGATAAAGAAATTAAATATGGAGGAAAATTCTTGACATAAAGTAGAGCTGGTTTCATTTTGCAGCTTGTTAGTAATTAGCTTTGTGACCCCAGCTAAGTAACTTTTACCCTCTTAACCTCTGTTACTTCATATGTAAATGAGAGTGTTGAAAACAACACTTCACGATTATGCTTTGTGGACTCTTAAGGGGCTTTATAAAGTCTACTCAAGAATTGTCATTGTTGAGGATTCTAGGCATATCCAATATTCTTCAACCAATGGATGCTTACCATGTGTCAAGACAGGTATTAACACAATTAGGTTATACATTTTCAAAACCCTACAATTAGGTAGTATGGTTGTCCACCATTTGCAAATGAGATGAGACTATCAGAATTGTACAAAACTGAGGGGAATAGGGAAATATAGAAAGAGGGGAACAAACTTCTGATTCCTCAGACCAAGAAGACTGTGGCTCTCTGAATACTAGCTGTGCAATGCCCCATGGACTGGGGCTGCTATCTGGGGGAAAGCAAAATAAACTTAGTCTCACTCAGTGTGATTCTCACCCTTCTAATTTCTGCCTTCAGGGACTTCAGAGAGCTATTATCGTTTTTCCCCATTGTCTCTAGTTGTTATTACCTGGAAGGGTTATTTCGAAACAAATTACTTCCCTTTTACTGGAACCAGAAATTGGATTGTAAATATTAAATAAAAATAATTTTACAAGCTGTTAGTGATAATCAATATATATATACAGAAATAGAAGAAAGGGAGAAAGAGAGAAGAAAAGGAAAATTTTTCTTTTGTATAGAAGAAAGAAAAGATTTAGAGAATTACTGTATTTTGCTGTGTATAATCCACACCCACATTTTTGTGCATGTTATACATGGGATTATTATGTCCATTATTATACCCATGGAATGTAATCATTATACCCATGTATAATGTGCATCTTTACTTTTCCTTCAAAAATTTGGGCAAAAATTTTTGACACATTATACATGGCAAAATATGGTACTACACTACAATTCCCCATTATAAAAGTTGCTCAGTCACTGGCCATCAAATGTAAAAGGCTGTTGAAGAATAGAATATGTCCATAGTGAAGTCCACAAATTGCTTACTCATAACAATTTTGGGGGGAAAAAAGAAAATAAATTTAACTTGAATTACAAAGTCATAATAATAAAATTTCAATTTTTTGGTGTTATGAGTTTTAGCCACTCATAAATACAAAGTATGAGATTAAATCATAGTCTCATATTAAAACACAAATATTTGAAACATTGAAAATATAAAGATAATAACATTGGCATGGAGTATGAGGCTGGTGGCAAAGGAAGATTAATTGGGCCAAGTTCCTCATTTTTTATGATGGGGCATTTATAGATGCTCTCAAGTTGTTAAATACCAAAGAGATGGCTAATTTTTAAATATTTTTATTTTAATGAGACAGAAATAGACAAACAGACTGACATAAATTTGTTTTTCCACTTACTTGTATTTATGCATTGATTGGTTGATCTGTATGATTCCTCTGTGATCCCTGACAAAGATCAAATCCACAATTTTGGCATATAGAGATGACACTCTAACCAACTGAGCTACCTGGTTAGGTGACTAAATGTTTTACCTAAAGCCATAAAAGTGAAGATTATGTTAACTGAAAAGATGAAGTCTTGGCAGAATTATCTCTACGGAGTGGGAACAAGATTGAGAGAAAGGATCATTGTTTCATTTTTATTTTATTCCTTTACTTAAATTATTTTGTTTAATGAGGTCACTTATTATTTCTGTTATTAGAAAAACTAGTTTAAAAAAGTAAATATAGTGTATCAATTATTGTTATTTAAACACTGAAATACTATGCAGCAATTAAAAACGGTGTAGTAGATGTAGTGGTATGTTGATTTATGGAAGGACAGCTTCCGTTCCGTTACTTAATGAAAAAAGCCAAGCTGAAGAAAAGAACTGTACGTTCCTGTTAGGTAGGACAAAG
Organism: Anoura caudifer; assembly: GCA_004027475.1. Lineage (NCBI taxonomy): Eukaryota > Metazoa > Chordata > Mammalia > Chiroptera > Phyllostomidae > Anoura > Anoura caudifer. Next base: position 346,635 of record PVKU01000830.1, on the reverse strand, counting down.
GTCTCAAGGTCTGGGCCGTTCGTACTAACTGCTATTCTTGCTAAATGTTAAAATGTAGCACAGTATTTTGCAGACCAGCTATAAACAGGATAAACCTGACAGAAACTGACCCTGGTAGGAACCAATGTAGCCCACTGCAAAGAAGAAATCAATATGTAATTGACCAAACAGTGTATGTAAACAATGGCTAAGCCTCCCTTTCCAGAGGCAGAGCTTTGGATATGGAACCCCTGCCTCCTTGCTACAAGTAAATAAAACTACCGTGCCACTATCGCACCTCCTTTCTGAAGAGAGTACTTCAAGCGGTGAACCCCTTGAGTTCAGTAACATTCCCAAGTGTGTAAAAACAACATATTTATGTAAATGTGTGTCTTTACATATTTCATGTAATAAAAACATGTTGGATAAAAAAATAATCTCAAAGGTAGAACTTTGTACTCAGCGGTTCTCATAAACTCTAGCAATTCCCATTAAAATGTTAACAGCCCTGCAATCAGGCTGGTTCCACCCTGAATGCATCCTAGGTCCAGCTGAGATACCCACTGCACTTCCTGTGGCAGTCTGTCCTCTTGACCTCATCGCACATGTTCCTACTATTTCCATCTGTACATCCTGAGTTGTTCTGCCTGTGGTGAGCTAGTAACCTGCCACTCTGTCAGCTTCATATAAATTCAAACTTTATTTTGTCAACAGTTTACTGAATTATATCAGATCAACTATTAAACATCTCATTGCCTTCGTTACCCATGCACCCACTGGGAAAAGGTATTGGTTAAGATGTGCTATTGGCTAAGTAAAAACGTCTCTGTGGGCCTTGGTTTCTTCTGACAAACCAGCAGTCTGGGCTAGAAGACTCCTCTTGTCCCTTCAGCTCCTTTATTCTCTAACTCCAGGCTCTGACTTGTGACTATCTTATAATGGCATTGCTTTTTTTTTTAAGTTCATAGCTTAGAAATGATAGGAAGATTGCCTGACAGAAACTTCAAGCAGCACTAAGAAATTCAACCACAAGCTCTCCAAGTGCCCTAGAGGACAAATAAAAGGTTAGGACACATCATGCATGCTCTATACCAGAACAACCTGTGGGAGGAACTACTTGGCTCTCATGGCACTAGTTCAGCCGCATTAAGTTGACAGCGTGCATGAGCTGCTGACTGCTTGCTGAAGTTCTACACTGGCTGGGGCTGGTTGAGTACACACCTGCCCTGAGCAAGAGCAATTCTGTGCCAGGCAGCTGTGGGGTGAACAAGTTATACACAGCCAATGAAACCTGAAGCCTCTCCAGCTAATCAGTGAGCACCATGGAGAGAATGAAAGCAGAGGAAGGTACAAATAGAAAGCGGAAGGTGATGGGAAGATATAAGCTGGTATTAAGATGTGGAAACTCGCAGGAAAATGTGTGCCTTCCAGTTAGAAACAAATGGAACACAGCTGAATACAATTGCTGAGACACAGCATGGATAGGAAAACTAATTTGGAACGGCAAGGTGCTGTGACTGGAAGGAGAGAGAGTTAATGAAGTTGTTTGAGAGGGATTAATAAATATGCTGATCATACAATACATGGGACACCAGAGGAGACTGAAATCTAGGCTGGATGGTTTGTATGTTTAACATCCTTTTGCTCATTGCTAGTTGAGGCAAGAAGTGACAGCATGGGCTCTAAAGATAGAGTTTTGGTTTCTATTTGAAAGAGGCAATGTTTTATAACACAGATCTTAGTAAGAATATATAGTAAGATATAGTAAGGGTATAGTAAGAATATGCAGTAGTTAGTTGAGGTGGTCAATCTCAACATCTCAAATTGTAGCCTGGCTTGTCTGGGGCTTTTGATGTGCAGAGGCAGTCTGTCTGTGGAAGGTAATGCTTATGTGCCCAGCCACTCAGGAAAAATCACCTGTCAACATCTCCTTACTCTCCTGCTTAGTACACATATTTGCCCCTTCTGGGCCACATGTGGGCTGTGAACCACTGTCATCTCTTCTTTCTTCTTCCGATTATGAAGCCCCCCAATAAGAAAATGACAGTAAGAATAATGCATCTAAGGGATTGTCTATTCCAATCTCTTCATTTTTCACATTGGAAATTAGGCTCAAAAGGAATTTGCCCAAAAATATTCAGCTAATTAATGGTAGGGCTTGAGCTTATTTGTTTTCCTTTCTCTCAGACTAGTGGTCTTTCCTACTTATGCTTCCTCACTTTAAAACTTAGAGATATATTCCACACATTATCTATATCTCTTTAATAATCCTTCCTAAATTTTTGGCTTTTTTTTTTTTTTGGTTTATTCATTCATTCAGTCAACAGACAATTGAGTGACTACTGTATGTCCTCATGAACCTTATATTGCAGAGTGGGAAACAGACAATAAAGACAAGCAAATGAGGGATATAACCTTGGGGAGGTGTAGGAGTTGTGAAGAAACAATGCAGGTTAAGGAGACTGAGAGGCACTGTTTTAGATGTGGTATTAAGTCTGAGCACAAACTTAAAAGAGGGGAGTAGGAAGTCATATAAACATCTCTCACGGGTAGACCTTCTGTAAGTTTTCAATAACTATTTTGTCCTAATTATTTCTTATACAAGTATAAGGGGTGTGAGGATTGATGTATAGTGTAAAAATTTGTATTTTCCCTACTCATAACCTTTCTTTTCTTTTTTCTAATTCCAAACTATGTTTCTTCTCACACTCAGCATTGATAGACCAACAGTGGAAATTACTGCAGATTCTTGTTAGTTTAGATTTTGGGCCATGTGCTCCTTCCTGTTGGGTGAAAGAATCCATTTGGGCATTTATTAGGTGGCAGTGCAACTCATAATCCATCATCTTATTAACTTACTGCATTACACTTAAAAAAAAAAAACTGTTTTAATTTATTTATTTTTAGAGAGGGGAAGGGAGAGAGAAAGAGGAGAAAAACATCAATGTGTGGTTGCCTCTCCTACACCCCCTACTGGGGACCTGGCCTGCATCCCAGGTGTGTGTCCTAGACTGGTTTGCAGGCCTGCACTCAATCCACTGAACCACAATCAGCCAGGGTATACATTTTGCTTTTAATCATCTCAAGAGCCTTTGCATGAGAGGCTTTATTATATTTACATTACAGGGGGGGAAAACTAGACAAGTAAAACTTAAATGATTGAAAGTATCACTGTTGGTGAAAGGCAGAACTAGAACAAGATCCAGATCTGCTGGAAATCAGAACTCACGTGTGTCCTGTTCTGCAGGTGCCCTGAAGTACCCATGGAGGGCACTGTAAGTCCCCAAACCTGAGACAGCAGTTCCTCCTCTAGATCCTCATAATCTTTTGCATTCTTGTCCCTTTTTCATTAGATAAAGAAAAATTGCTGTTTTCTCACAGTGGGAGTATAACTTTCAATTCATTCCAAAGTCATTACCAGTTTTCTATTATGTCATTTTTATTGCCAATGCCATTATTAGTTTTAGATTCTGTTTCAATGTCCACTGTCCACACGCCTTCTTTAAATATTTTATTGAGGCACCATTCTAGTGAGTCTAGGCCTAACTAGCCAAACTGCATTCTTCACTTTTATTTTTATTTTGATTTTTTTGAAAACAGTGAAATACTTTTTTTCAAATGAGCACTGTTACTTTCCAAACAAGTTTCTCAGCTGTGTGCTTCTGACCATTTATTTGGGAACTCTGATTTTGGAAATGCCACAATAGTGGTGGATTTTTATTCTTTGTGATTTCAGTAGTAGTGCTTGGGCACATTTGGGTACAAACAGTGTGGCTATAAAGTAGTAACATAATTTTTCATGGGTTTAGAAAAAGCTCTAAACCCAATTCCAAAAGAGCCTTCTGATAACATTTTGTGGATTGAAAATATTGGAGGGAAATGATGGGGGAGAAATGGGACAACTGTAATAGCATAATCAATAAAATATATTAATAAAAAGAAAATATTGCTTATTCTCCTGCTGTGAATTTTTAATGTGGATGTATAAATTCTAGTGCTTTTTGGATTGAAGAAAATCCCTATTATTTTATTCAATTACCTCATGCATATGTCTTACCCTTAATAAACAGATGATTAAGAAGGTAAGTCAGTCTGTGAATCCGAGAAAGTATATGCCCACTAAGAAGGGCTCCTGGTAATTAATTGGGCTCAAATCTTTTAAAAAAGCAGAACCTGCCAGCCATTTTTACGCAGGGGCCTCTCACACCAAATGCACTTCAGTGCACTGAACTACTTGCCTCTGCACTGAACTGCCTGCCTGCATGTGTTTCTACCATCTGAGACAGCCCTTAAAAAGGAGTTCCTGGAATGTTATTTCAACCAAAAGGACGGAGGCTTTCCCTATCCAATTGGAGTTACACAAGTTCAACCATCACAGAGGCTCTATTATGACCAATCAGGACAGTGCCTGATCAAATAAACTGCAAGGATTGGAGTCCTCATTTGCATAAGGAAAGACCAGGCAGGGACCAGGCATGGGGATTTCTGTCTATATAAGCCAGTTCCCTGCTGGCTTGGGGAACTACTTTCTATCTCCATGGAAGACTGAAGACTGCTGCGTTTCCCCTGCTAAAACACTCAGGTCTCTCTGTGATGTAGCACCATTGAGCTGTTTGCACTGAGTAAAGTTTCTTTCTTCACTTTCTGTTGGCCTTGAATTGGTGCCAACAACCATTGGTTAAGAAATCTTTTTTTTTAATATATTTTTTAAAGAATTTTTAAAAACATTTTATTTATTTATCTTTAGAGGGGAAGAGAAGGAGAAAGAGAGAGGGAGGGAGAGAAATATCGATGTATGGTTGCCTCTCATGCGTCCTGTACCAGGAACTGGCCTGCAACCCAGGCATGTGCCCTGACTGGGAATTGAACCATGATCCCTTGGTTCACAGACCTGTGCTCAATCCACTGAGCTACACCATCCAGGGGTGGTCAACAAATCTTATAGCAGTGTCATTTGTAGTCTCCTACATGGGAAGCATTGGTTGATAATCAGCAGATTTTGGGTGGATCAAACCTGAAGGTAAGAAGTTGTAGGATGGAGTTGCAGAAATGGCTGGTAGGGCAATGATTCCTGGGTGAAACATCTATGTGGATTTATGATGTAAATAAAGGGCAAACATAAAATTTATCTTTGGAATAAATAAAACAATATATGATAAATTTCATCAACAGGAGGAAACGAAGACTATTAACAATAGGCATTTAAAAATTGCCCTACATTCTGTTTCTTAATACACAAAGATTCTGTAAAATTGTTAGAGGTTTCCTTTCTTTCCATCCCTCCCTCTCCTTACTTCCTTCCCTTTTTTTAAAATCTGAGACTAATCTCAGAAGATAGTCTGATTCTCTAGATCAGGGGTGTCAAGCTCATTTCCACTGGGGGCCACATTAGCCTTGCAGTTGCCTTCAAAGGGTTGAATGTAATTTTAGGACTGTATAAATGTAACTACTCCCTAACTAGGCGCAAGGAGCTCCATGCTGCCACCAGGTAGAAACAAGGTCAGGCAGGATAAAACAAGGTGGAGGGCCAGATTTGGCCTGTGGACCTTGTGTTTGCCACCTGTATTATAGAGGATATAAATAGGGAATATATAAGATTTGGAATTGAGTTTCAATAACTGTTCCAGTTATTAAATGTATGGTATGATATTAGGCCTACATTTAAACTATATGAACACCAGTTTTGTCATATGTAAAAGTAATACTATATGTATCTTAGGGTACTTGGGAGCATCATGCACAATAAAAGTCAGCATAGTTTAAGCTCTTATCAGTGATTTAATCAATTTAGCTTCCTTTTTCTGGTCAGTCACTTCCAAATCTTTTAGTTGAGAATAATACCTTAGACGCAAATACTAAATCTTCAAGCAAAAACAAAAAAGACAATATCTTAACTTTCTATTTACTATATAATCTCCAGTTTTTCAGTCAACAAAAGGCCATCTTCTTTCAATTCAAAGTGGATTAAAGATGACTCCTATGGCCACACCTCAATTAAATAGAATAATTGTCAGTGATTCTCACACTTCATTGTACAACACAATCACTTGATGTGCCTGGAAACTATAAAAGCCTGCTCTCCAGATCCACAAGGAGTCCCATTAACAGTCCCACTATGGGATATAGGAACCTGCAGTTTTCACAATTACCCCAGGAGATTCTTTTTTAACAAAGTCCACAGAGCTTATTTTGAAAAAATGAGGAGAGAGACCACTGTACTTTATTAGTAAAAATATAAACAGAATCTCTCTTTTTAATCACCTTTTAGTGAAAAACATTTTGATATATTTGAATTTTTCTGCATAAGTGAATGGAGTCTACTCATTATTAAAGCTTACAGTGAAAAAATATCTAACTTTTCACTGTGGTAATTTTATTAAAAAATAAGCAGTTCTTTTTCTTTAGGATGAGTTGCACTAATTAATAATTTACATTATATATTTTTGTGTTTGTTTCTGTCTGTACATCTATAAATATTGAATGGGTGATTATCAGCCTAAACCTGGTTGCTGTAAAAGAATAGGATGTGCCTTCAAGGCAGCTTATTTAAAAATAGAAAGAAAAAGCCTGCATTCACTGCAAGTCTTTGGAGCTCTTGAGATAAGCTGTCTGGACTCCAGAATTGTGAGGAGCAAGTATGCATTTTCATAAGCCACCAAGTTCATGACAATTTGTTATAGCAGCAATGGGAAACTAATACATTGATAAAGCACATAAATAGGAAACTATGAACAAAATTATAAATATATTTTTATGGTATTTTTTCAGTCATTATAGATTTAGGATTTCTTTTCACTTACTTCCTAACTCTGTTTGATCTCAACATGTTTGTCTTATCACCAGGGTAATTTTTCCTGATTCGCTTGACTGGTCAATTCCCCCTGTTATAGGTACTTCTGGCACCACTTCAAGCACTTTTTCAAGTTCTAACTTTACCTTTATCAATGTGATTATTTCCCACCAGGATTCCACTGGGGTCAGGACCTTGTGTGTTTTGTTTATCATTTTATCTCCAGGGTCTAGCAAGAAGTCTCAGGAATAGTAGACCTTCAAAAATGTTTTTTAAAATGAAATGACAAATCTGGACAGACTTGGGTGAAGAATTCAGCTAAGGAAGCCAGAATCAGGTATAGGGAAGTCAGACAGAGGAAGTTATGAGCAATGAATCTAGGAAAAAGATGAAAGATCATGGTCTCATGATCAGTGTCTGGACAGGAATAGGGAGTAGGAGCCTGAGCAAAGTGACGGCACTGTTTGGGTGCGCCTGTGGCTTCAGGAAGCCCTCAGACTGTTACTGAGCCGCTTCTGTGCCAGGGGCTGAGCCGCCCCCAATGTGCACCAGGAAGTTCTGTGTGTCAGGCAACCTTCAGGTCCTTGACTTGTGCAGCAAAAACGTTTAAGACACTAGTCCAGATGAAAGTGAGAGTAAATGTGTTAAAGCTTGAGACAATGAGGCAAAGGAAGGGCCCCTGAGACAGGATCAGGGGTGAGCCCAGGAGGAGCTGCCACTGCATACTCTCCCCCTGGGTGCAAGTTTTACCAGGACCCTTAGAGCTTGGAACAGAAGAAGCAAAGTACAAGTGTGAGGAAAGGAGGGACACAGGTGTGCTCAAAGAAGAGTGCATGCTAGCGTCCTTTCTCCTGAGGGTTTTTATTTAATTTCCATAGGTGGGGGGTTTAGGGGAGGCCCCAAGAGAGGATTCAACAGGATATGCATTAAATTTCTGGGTGTTTCTTGTTGTATGCTGGTGTATTAAAATGAACATGTAATGGAGTTTGGGGTCATTCTCTGGTTAGTTTCACCTCTATTTTGGATTAGTCTGGTTCTAATTTTTTGTTGTTTTCTATCTTCCCAACTAAGGTGATTTAAACTACCTGCTCTTGGAAGATAGTCTTGTGATTTATCAGCTGGCTATAAATTTCTCAGACTGTTGTCTCAGGTTCCTCATTCCACTTGCCAGGGAATTGTCCTAGATTTTTACTGACCTGTCTCACGTCCACCTTCACTTTGGAAGTGCATGTTGAATTGCCAAGAAGAGTAAAGTCAGGGTAAAAACTCTTTCTTATATTTTCTTTCTGGTGTTTTCTCTGAGGAACTTTAAATTTTATGCCTTTAAAAGTGTGTACAATTTTATAATTTTGTTGGAATAGTAATTGAGTCAACCTATAGTAGAGAAAGAATATTGTGATAAATGTATTTTTAAGTTGAAATCTTTAAAAGCTCTCTTCTTGACACTTTCTCACATTTTTAAACCCTGGAGCCTCAGAAATTATAATGATCTTCAATAATTTTGTGTCTTTCTTTGTAAATTGGAAATTTTTCTAGGCTTGTTCCTAAATTCTTAACAATTTCCAATCAGAATAGAAAATATAACATATCCTCAAAAATACTTACAACCAAAGCTTGAACCATCAGAATGATTCCAAAAAAGCCTTTCTTACTCATTTTAAATATAGTTCAAATGTTTGGTCTTATGGGAGTATTGCCTGTTCTATTGATGGATTTTTTTTTTTTTTTTTTTTTTTTTTTTTTTTTTTTTTTTTTTTTTTTTTTTTTTTTTTTTTTTTTTTTTTTTTTTTTTTTTTTTTTTTTTTTTTTTTTTTTTTTTTTTTTTTTTTTTTTTTTTTTTTTTTTTTTTTTTTTT
>PVKU01000830.1:274654-337911 GCA_004027475.1 Anoura caudifer | reverse complement strand
TACTTGCATGATTTCTTTTAGGTTTTTACAGCTATCTAGGTGGACCAGAAAGGAGAGTTTGCTAATGAATAGTGCATGGCTTTAGGCAAGCCGCTTTAATCTGAACCTCATCTTCCTTACACGTCAAAGGAAAATAGTGTTATACTTAGCCTGCAGGGTTTTTGTGATAATCAGAATTTAACTCTATCAGGTACCTAATTGCATGCTTAACATACAATAGGTAATCAATAAATGGTTGCTATTATTATCATTCCATTATTCTTTTGAGGGAAAAGAAGTCTCACATAGACTGAGTATGCCTTATTAAAAATAGGTTTTTCAAACTCAAAATTGGCTTCCTTAGGCAGTATTGAGTTTCTTACATGAGACATATTCAATAACAAGTTTAACCACACATTGGCAGGGCCGTAGTAAAGAAGATTAGGTTGTTTACTAATAAATATGTATTGACCCCCCAAATATGACCTTTATTGTCCCTTCCAATCCTGAAACTCTTTTTACTTAACCCAGTGTGGTGAGTAGGACCAAAAAAATATCATTGGCTGGTCAAGATAGCATAAAGCATATAAAACAAGGTGGAGTCACTCATGTCAGCCAAGATCGCTGCTAGTCAGCCAAGATCGCTGCTAGTCAGCCATGATACTTTGGTTTGAGAGGGAAACTATCTCAGTCATGCTAGACACATCTGGCAAGGATACACACCTAAGATATCTGTACATGTGATCAGAACAATCAGGTCTGCAGAGCAGGACCATAGATAGGCTCCTGGGGAAATTTCCCACTTGGGATCAGGGGTGTTGAGACATTTATCAAGAGACCCAGAAGGGTGGAGGATACTACTCTGAAGGGTATAACTGAGGCAGATCCCAGAGCACTACTGAGGCAGGTGAGGTCCACATACCAAGATGCTGTTCCATGACACACTGATGTTACTTGGCACAGGCTTCCAAAGGCTCTGCCCTGTGCAGAAACTGAGGACTTCATCTGCCTTGCTGCCCCCCTGGCTCCAGCGATTCTTCCTTGCAAGATGCTGAAGGCTCCCTTGCTCAGTGTGCTGTCTCCTGGACCTGCAGACTGAGACTCTGGGACTTGGGTTTGTTATCCCCCATTTCTCTTGTGTGATATATTATCACTGATTGTTTCTGAATGATTAGAATTATTTTTAGATTATTATTGATTTGGATTAAATCTGCATTAACAAAAGATGAGTGAACTTGCATAATAAGATCTGAATGGCCTCTCCACAGTTGTTCCTCCTAGTTTATCCACATGCAAAAGTGGGACTGCCATTGGCCACCTTGCCCACGCTAGTCCTCCAGCCACCACCTTGCCACGAGTCCTCTCTGCCCCCCTGCCCATCTCCACCACTCCTACCAGTCTGGATTGGAGACTTCTCAGAAACTGCAGAAGGCAAAAGAAATTTTGACTAAGAAGAGAGTGGAGCCCTCTATGACTACTGGCAAAGGAGCCAGATAGCAATGCCACTCTAGCAGTGGGAAGCTTTGAGTGACTCAGTGAAAACGTCAATGCACTGGGCTGTCAGAAGTAAAGAAAGATCTGATGCTGGAAGAAACTGACCAGACTCATACCAACAAGGCTAAAAATAAGGAACAGATAAGCAAAGAGAAATAGAGAGAAGCTGGGTCCAACCACAGAGAAAATGGAGCAAAAATAATCCAAGTCCCTGGAGAACTCATTCTGCCCATGGAATCCAGATTCTTCAAGGTTTTCAGATAAGAACTTTGGCACCTTTGTTTCTGCTGGTCTGGGGATGCTCCTTCAGAACTCCAGAGGAAATTCAGAAACTATGAAATATAAAATGTCCCTTCTCCATTGCAGAGAGAGTGAGTGAGGAAGACCATCCCCTGTGCTGCCAACATGCAGTCTTTGTTCATGTCTTTAAAATGTCATGTTTAGCCCTGGCTGGTATAGCTCAGTGGACTGAGTGTGGGCCTGTGAACCAAGGGTTTGTGGTTCGATTCCCAGTTAGGGCACATGCCTGGGTTGTGGGCTAGTTCCCAGCAGGGGACACACGAGAGGCAACCACACATTGATATTTCTCTCCCTCTCTCCTTCCCTTCCCTTCTAAAGATAAAATAAATAAAAATAAATAAATAAAATCTTAAAAAAACCCTCTTAATTGTTCTTACAGGAACAATAATGTCTTTTCTCACAGAAAGGTTCAAAAGATTAATACACAGAAGAAACTGTTGGAAAATACTACAGAGAAATTTAACACGTTATTGAAAATTATTATTAATATTGTACTATGCTTTATGATTACTTGATTCATGGGCACCTCTGAGATGTATTTATGCTGTTTGATTCGATGTGTTTCTGAATCCAAATATTTATGCTTCTTACCAGATACTGAAAAATTTCAGCCACTGAAGAGTTTTTTTTCTCCCACAGTCTCAGGATTCTGTAGCCTAAGGAGAACTTATTAGAAAGCATTGCTACTGATTAGAAGTGTATCGAAGCTGATTATATCCTCCAAATCTCTTAGTCTCTTTTATTTTTAAATGTCTAATTCTTTGTGGCATGTTTCATATAATTTCCGCAGATGTACTGTCGGAGCAGATCTCTTCCTAGTTCCATAAGGAAGAAGCTGAGGTCAAATTGATTTGAGACCTTTTTTCCTTTTCTAACATATACATTTAGTGCAATAAATTGTAAAGTACTGCTTGCTGCAAGCCATAAAATTTGACATGTTGTTTTCTTTTTTATTCAATTCAAAAAAAATTTGGATACCATTGTCCTGTATCAATTCTTACCTCAATGACTATGAACCAAATGCCCTCAATGAAAATATCTGATGGTTGAGTCTAGAGTATTTATTATCACCTAACTGCAAAAAGTGGAATAAAAGATTAGCTAGATATTAAATTGGACAATTGTAGTGATTTTGTGAATCAAGGCCTTGCCTCCCACCAAGACTGACAAAGTAGAGGACTTTTTTTTAAAGGTTTGTATGAGGGGAAGCCAGAAAAAATGGAATATGACTATTTCACAATGTCCAGCCTCCTGCTTTCCCCATCTGAGTTCACAGCTGAAACTAGGGTTTTGAGTGCACACCGAGCAGTGATTCCAAAAGTGTGTTCCACAGAAATATTTTGTGGAATTTAAAAGTGTTCCATGATTTGGAAATACTGCATCCTACAGCTTATGTTTGGAGTTCCATAATGCACATTTATATGCAGATTCTGAGAAACCCTGCAGTAAAGAAACGTATTTAAATCTGTTAGCTAAATTTCTCAGATTAATTTAATTACAAAACACTTTTATTCATGTAACACTATATGGACCAGTACAGTATTACAAGATACGAATTTTATGGCTTCCAGAATCTAAAGAGTCTCACCAGGCCTCTGAATCTTCATAGAGTTTATCTCCCACCCTCTGGACCTCATGTATTTGACAAAGTCCTTCAGCATTCTACCAAGCTTATATTACTCGGCCTGATCAATGTAGTTATCAATGTGATATTTTGTGGGATGTCCAGAACTTTTTGGACTGTATTATAGGTAGGATAGTTAATCTAACCTAGGTGAAAACTATGAATATTTGTTATTGTTGACTCTATGGAAATATAAGCTGTTCATAATTCTCTTTTCTGATTAAGATAGAAAAGAATGAATTCACTAACTAGTGGCTGCAGACCATGTAACTTAAATTATGGTAATCTGCTGCTACAACGATACTACATCTGGCATGGTGATTCTGATAACTAGAAACAGTACTTTCTTGAGTGCGTGATTGTCACTATCACCCACCAAGATATGTTTGGTTTTTCTAGGGGCCAGATTATGAATAAAATACCTGTAGCTATAATAGGTATCTCCTCATTTATTCTTTATATTATTAGGGTGGCTCTAATTTCTTTTTACCAGTACAATATTTATAGCTTTGGTAAATGAAGGTACTTGGTCCTTTCTAAGAACATACATAATGTATGCCTTTGGACCACACATAATGTGTGCATTTCCACATGCCCACCTACCTGGGCTTTTATTTCCCTTTCTCCAGTATCTGCCAGAGTAATCTTGCATTTCAGCCTCACTTGGTATGAGCCATCACTTTTTCCATGCTTTGAGAAATTCACGACATCATTGTTTAAAGGGGATTTATGGTAAGTAGCAGATAAGTAAGTTTTTCTTTGTGAATCAATTTGAAACTAATTTAAAATAGGTTGGTTAAGTGCAATCACATTTATTGATATGACCGACATGTCTGCTGCTAATTGTTACTTTATAATTAATGTCTTAATTGCATTAATTTTTGCTACCTTTCTTTATTTGGCAGATCTTTTGTTATCTAATATTTTAACTTGGAAGTTTGAATGTTTTTGGATAATGTATATTTTTATACCTCTTATAGTGTCTTCAATTTCCTTTTTTATTACTTAACATTACTGGCTAGAGTATCAGATTTAAATGGTTCCCTTGGACTCCATCTATTTTCTCCACAACAAGCAATTTACCTATTCTGCTTTTATTTTCTTCATATTCCTCCCAGTTTTTGTTTGCATTCTTTCTAATTTTTCAAAATACATCCTTCACATACTATTCTTGACACTCAATGACTTCATTTTGGCCTTATATCTAAAATTAAGTATATTGAAATCTCAACATTGGTTTGTTTCCTGAAATTTCCTCAGTTACCTTTTGGAAAACTGAAGTTTATCCTTTAGTAGATACCTCAGAAATTTGAGATATCGCAATAATTGAAACTTTTAAAATAGTTTTGGTAATTGAAAAAATGTTCGGATAGATATAAAACCTTTGTCTTGTACCTTCATTTTCAAGTAAATTAAAAATTGTGCTCCATTGTCACTCTTGGGAAGTGAGATGAGAGCCTACTTCTCTTACTCTTATAAGTAATTATTAAATAGATCTTTTTGTCCAGTGGCCCTAAAACTTATTTTATTTGACTTGAATACCTAATAATTAACCTATTCAGGTCAATGTTGACAGGGTACATGGTGAGACATTTCAATGTAAAGATTTACATTTTCTCTTATTTCTGTGATATCTCTTTGAATTATGCTTTTTGTTTTTTCATTCATTTTTTTCTGTTGTTTCACTTCTGTGCAACTTTTTGGGGACTATAATTATATGTATTTTGGAATTTTTGCTTGTCTTTATTTTAGCAACTTTCTTTGTGATCCTCTATATTTCTTTAACTTATTTTTCCTCTGGTGTTTGTGTTCTACCTTTTTAAATGCACTTAAGATTGAATTCATCTTATATTCCTTGCCATTTGTAGTTTATTTTTTTTATTTCTTAGATGATTTTTGTCTTTTTCTCAGTTTTTTTCTAAGTTTAATAAATTTCATTACTTTTTTCTTTTTGTATATGTATTGATTTTTGTTCTTAGTTTTTGAATTTTTTATCCTACTTCTTTATTTTTAAATAAATGTATATCTCAAATGTTTTGAGATTTGGCTCAGTTAGATTGCCATGTTACAATGTTTTGCATCAGAGTCATTTTTAGGGGAAAATATTGATGAAATAATGTTGTAATTTGAATTTTTTATATTAGATTATCATAAGTAGGAGCAAAACTTCATAAAAGGTAGTAGAGTATCCATCCATCTTACCTGTTCTTCCTAGGTATGTTTAAGTGTTTAGTAAAAAAAAAAAATTGTTACCAAATGTCTACTAAATTAAGAATTGTGATCAACTGAGCTGATGAATTAATGAATTAATGGTAAAATGCTTTTAGTCAGAATTTCTTTCAAAATTAGAATTCTTCTCTAAAGGAAATAGCTCTCAAATCAATAGTTTTCTACCTTGAGGTACTAGGAAGATGATAGTAAAATAGACCTAAATCTAGCAGAAGGAAGAACATAATAAAAGATTAGAGTGAAAGTAAATAAAACACAAAATTGGAAAACAGAAGCAAAAACTTAATAAAACAAAAAGTTTATTCTTTTAAAATATCAATAAAAGTGATAAACTTATAGACTGACAAAAAAGGAATAAAGACACAGATAATTCAAAATGTTTATTTCATTGTTTGACTCATCTTTTATTTAGAAATATGTATAATATGTCCAGTTATACAAAGTTCTTTATAATGAATGTTTCACACTAAAAACAAAACAATTATTACTAGCTAGAGTCAAGAGAAATGAAGATCCAGGACATTCCATAGCAACCCCGTAAGTGTTATATTTTATTGGTAGGATTAAGATATAAAGTCTACTCTATATATGAACTAACAAAGCTTAACTAGATGTGAAAGGATTAAGCTGATATACAAGTAACTTGCTTGCCATAACAAAATTTGACAGTGTATAAAGAAATACAACAAAATGCAGGCACTCAACCTTAAATAGTCACAATATTCAACAGCCAATCAGAAAAAAATTGAGACATGCAAAAAGATAGAAAAATGTGATGCATAATTAGGAAAACACTTGGTTAATGGAAACAAACACAGAAATGACCGAAATGATGGAGCTAATAATATTTTCTCCTGTTATATAGGTTGTCTTTTTATTTTTTGATAATATGATGAAAAAAGTTTTTAATTTTGATGAAATAAAATGTATTACTTTTTTTTTCTTTTGGTGCTCTTGCTTTTGATGTCATATCTAAGAATTTGTTGTCAAATGCAAGGGTATGAAGATTTACCATGATGCTTTCTTCTAAGTTTTATGGTTTTAGCTCTTATGTTTTGATCATTGATTATTTTGAGTTCATTTTTTAATATAGTATAAAGGAGGGGCTAAACTTCATTATGTTGGATGTAGAAATCCAAGTTGTCCCAGTAACATCTGCTAAAGATATTATCCTTTCTTCATTGAATGGATTTGGCACCTTAATCAAAAATCAATTGACCATATGTTTATGGATTTATTTCTGGACTCTCAATTCTGTTCAATTGGTCTATATGTCTACCTTCTTGGTGTTACCACATTGTTTTGACTACTGTAGTTTTGAGGTAAATTTTAACATCAGAAATTGGGAGTCCTCCAGCTTTCTTGCTCTTTTTCAAGATTGTTTTGGCTTTTAAGGCCCTTTGCAATTCCATATAAATTTGAAGGGTGATTTTTCTATTTCTGTAAAAATAAAGTGTATTGGCATTTTGGTAGAGATTGCACTGAATCTGGATCGGTGGGAACTGTTCAGTTTACAGTTTTGTAGCAATTGCTTCATCCTCAGACTTCTGGAGTTTCACTTTAGGTATGTGCAGCTTGGTATTTAGCCAAAGGTTCAAGATAAACCTATAAAGATTCCTATTTTGTTTGGAATTTTCATCATACACACACATCTATTTTCCAGTATTGTGAGTACCATCTATCAGCTAGATCCACCTCCCCAAGCTCTGACATTTGTTTTTCAACACAGTGTGGTTGCCAGTGTTTGCTTATGTTCTATGTCTCTGCTGTGTAGTCCAGAAACTGGCTCCTGGTAGAAAGCTGGGCCCATTATTTTTTCCCTTGTTTTAGAAGTCAATCCTATGCCACCTGTTGTCTGCTATTTTTTAAAAGTAGATACTTTAAACATTACATCCAGTTTTCTAATTTTTGATGACTGCAGGGAAAATCTGATACTGGTTATTTCATTATGGCTGCAGATGTGTTCCTTTTTGAAATATTATAAAATGTACAATTCTTGAGGAGATTACATTGTACTCAAACCTTTTTTCCAAATGCATGTTTAGGGCTTGATACAGATTATGCTTCCAATGAACATTTTGAATTGACTGTTTTATCTGCCACTTGTATGCAATATTGTATTCTCCTTAGGAATAACATTGACTTTCTATTCAGCTGTTTTGTCAAATTCATTTATTAGGTTGAGTAGTTTTTAGGTGGAGTCTATAGAATATTCTATGTACACTATCATGTCATCTGCAAACAATGACAGTTTTACTTCCTCTTTTCCAATTTGGATGCCCTTTATTTCTTTTTCTTTTCTGATTGCTGGGGCTAGGACTTCCAGTACTATGTTGAATAGAAGTGGTGAAAGTGGGCATCCTTGTCTTGTTCCTGATCTTAATGGGAAAGCTCTAAGTTTTTGTCCATTGAGAATGATGTTGGCCTTTATTATGTTGAGGAATGCTCCCTCTACTCCCACTTTACTGAGTGTTTTTTATCATAAATGGATGCTGTACCTTATCAAATGCCTTTCCCCATCTATTGACATGATCACATGATTTTTGTCTTTTGTTTTGTTTATGTGGTGTATTATGTTTACTGATTTGCAAATATTGTACCATCCTTGCATCCCTGGGATGAATACCACTTGATCATGGTATATCATCTTTTTAACATATTGCTGGGTGTGGTTTGCCAATATTTTGTTGAGGATTTTAACATCTATGTTCATCAACAATATTGGCCTGAAGTTTTCTTTCTTTGTTGTGTCTTTATCTTGTTTTGGGATTAGGATGATACTGGCTTCATAAAATGAGTTTGGGAGTCTTCCATCTTCTTGGATTTTTTGGAATAATCTGTGGAGGATGTGGATTAGCTCTCCCTTAAATGCTTTGTAAAATTCTTCTGTGAAATTATCTGGTCCAGGGCTTTTGTGTGTCAGAAGATTTTTGATTACTGTTGCAATTTCATCAGCTGTTATTTGTCTATTCAGGCTTTCTGCTTCTTCTTTATTGAGTTTTGGAAGATTATATATTTTCTAAAAATTTGTCCATTTCACCTAGGTTTTCAGCATCACTAGCCATCAGAGAGATACAAATTAAAACCACAGTGATGGGACTTGCGGCCAAGATGGAGGTATAGGTGGACACACTGTGCCTCCTCACACAACCAAAATTAAGGACAACAAAGATTTAGAAACAAGAAAACAACCAGGACTGATAGAAAATTGAACTGTATGGAAGTCCAACAACTATTCATCTAGACCGGTAAGGGGAGGCAAAGTTGTGTTAGGAAAAAGTGGAAGTTTGCGGACCTAGGAGTGCAGGCAGTGGCTTGAAGATCCCAGGTGTACAGGCAGTAGCTAGCAGACCCTGGGCATGGGGTGGCAACAAGCAGACCCGGTGAAGCTGTGCAAGGTGGCTGGCTGACCAGGTGGTCCCACATTCGCTCTCAGATAATCTAGGTGAAGGGGAAGTGGAGGAAGGGACTGGAATTCGAGAGAGAGAGGAGCAACACCATTGTTCCCTCTCAGACCCCGCCCCCACATACTGTGTCACAACCCAGCAACTGGGCTGCTCCACCCTGGGGAGCACATAAGGCTCTGCCCCTCACTACATAACAGCTGCAACCAGACCAAAAAAAAGAAAATGAAAATGGCTCAAATGGGAGAACTAATCAAAATCCCAGAGCCAATTAATCTGAGTGACCAAGAGATAGCCAACCTATCAGATGCACAGTCCAAAGCACTGGTGATCAGGATGCTCACACAATTGGTTGAATTTGCTCACAAATTAGATGAACGAATGAAGGCTACACTAAGTAAATGAAGGAAAATGCACAGGGAACCAATAGTGATGTGAGGAAAACTGGGACTCAACTCAATGGAGTGGACCAGAAGGAACAAAGAGACAAACAGAAAAGAATGAAGAAACAAGAATTCAAAAAAAAAATGAGGAGAGGCTTAGGAACCTCCAGGACATCTTTAAATGTCCCAACATCCAGATTATAGGGCTACCAGAAGAGGAAGAGCAACAAGTGGAAAACTTATTTGAA
Source organism: Anoura caudifer (assembly GCA_004027475.1). NCBI lineage: Eukaryota > Metazoa > Chordata > Mammalia > Chiroptera > Phyllostomidae > Anoura > Anoura caudifer. Next base: position 328,250 of record PVKU01000830.1, on the reverse strand, counting down.
CAAATAATAAAGGAGAACTTCCCCAATCTGGCAAAGGAGATAGACTACCAGGAAGTCCAGGAAGCTCAGAGAGTCCCAAAGAAGTTGAACCCAAGGAGGAACACACCAAGGCACATCATAATTACATTAGCCAAGATTAAAATGAAGGAGAGAATTCTGGAAGCAGCAAGGGATAAGGGGACAGTCACCTACAAAGGAGTTCCCATCAGACTGTCAGCAGATTTCTCAAAAGAAACCTTCCAGGCAAGAAGGGGCTGGAAAGAGGTATTCCAAGTCATGAAAATCAAAGACCTACATCCAAGATTGCTCTATCCAGCAAAGCTGTCATTTAGAATGGAAGGGCAGATTAAGTGCTTCTCAGATAAGGTCAAGTTAAAGGAGTTCATCATCACCAAGCCCTTATTATATGAAATGTTAAAGGGACTTATCTAAGAAAAAGAAGATAAAAATATGACAGTAAAAAGACAGCAAACTCACAGATATTAACAACCACACCTAAAACAAAAGCAAACTAAAGAAACAACTAGAACAGGAACAGAACCACAGAAATGGAGATGGCATGGAGGATTAGCAACAGGGGAATGGGAGGAGGAGAGAGGGGGAAAAGGTACAGAGAATAAGTAGCATAGATGGTGGGTAGAAAATAGACAGGGGGAGGGCAAGAATAGTGTGGGAAATGTAGAAGCTAAAGAACTTATGACACATGGACATAAACTAAAGGGGGAGAAGGTGGGTGGGAGGGTATGTGCAGGGTATGCATAGGGTGCAGGGAAATGATGGGGGAGAAATGGGACAACTGTAATAGCATGATCAATAAGATATATTTAAAAAACCCACAATGAGATACCACTTCACATCAGTCAGGATGGCCATCATAAACAAATCAACAAACAAATATTGAAGAGGATGTGGAGAAAAGGGAACCCTAGTGCACTGTTGGTGGGAATGCAGACTAGTATAGCCACTGTGGAAAATACTATGGAATTTCCTCAGAAAATTAACAATGGAACTGCCTTTTGACCCAGCAATTCCACTGCTGGGACTATACCCTAAGAACCCTGAAACACCAATTCCAAAGAACCTATGCACCCCAATGTTCATAGCAGCATACTTTACAATAGCCAAGTGCTGGAAGCAACCTAAGTGTTCATCGGCAAATGAGTGGATCAAAAAACTATAACACATTTACCCAGTGGAATTCTATGTAGCAGAAAAAAGTAGCCCTTACTCTTTGCAACAGCATGGATAGAACTGGAGAGCTTCATGCTAAGTGAAATAAGCTAGGCAGTGAGGGACAAATACCATATGATCTCACTTTTAACTGGTACATAATCAACAAAAGAAAAAAGTAAGCAAAATATAACCAGAGACATTGAAATTAAGAACAATCTGACAGTAACCAGAGGGGAGGTGGCAGGGGATAATGGGGAAAGGGTTCTCAGGAACAAGTGTAAAGGACACACAGACAAAACCAAGGATGGGTGGGTGGAAGCAAGTGAGGGAGGTGGGTTTGGCTGGGTTGCGGGGGAGTGGTGGGGAGAAAATGCAGACAACCGTAATTGAACAGCAATAAAATAATTTATGAAAAAAAAAAAAAAGAATAACATTGTGTGCTCGTCTCCTTGAACCTGGTAATGATAGCCTGGTCAGACTTCTGGGAGCAGGCTAGGGAGCGGACTGGATAGGAGAGGCCACTGGAGGAGATTGAGCTATGCCCTGGGAATGGAACCTGGAAGCCACTTCTGTGCTGATCCTTACCCTTCAGGAGCAGAGGTCAGAGGCAGAGCACTGAGGGTGTGGTCTTCAGCCAGACAATATCTTCATGAACTGACTGGGACCATGGGAAGAATACTGAGCTTTGCTTTTGTGTTGCCTGGGTAAGCAAGCACTAAGGTACCTGTGCCTTAGGTACAGTCCATCCTTTCCTGTGGAGGTCCTACTTCTAGTTGCAGATGCCCTGTTCCTCCTGCTGAGGCCACCCTCAGGGCTACCTGAGAGACCATGCAGTTTCCAGGGTCCCTTTACTTAGGCTTTGGGTTCCATCACTCTCTGTTGGTGGGCCTGAATGTGGGCAACTCGCTGCTTGCAGGAGGTGGGTGTGGGAGGGGTGGAGCTGATGGAGCTCCATGGGAGTCTCCCTTCCCCCCTGGAGATGGCAGCAGGGGGAGGTTCTTGCGCTGAGCATGCACAAGATTAACAAGATAATTGGATGGGGGAAAAGCCCTCCTATTCACTACCAACACCAGATTTGGGATGAGATTAGTGGAAGGCAGGCACATGCACAGTAGAAGTTAAAATGGCAGCAGCAGGAGGTGCTGGACCAAAAAAGCCTGCCAGTCTAAACTAGGGAGAGAAGGGTTTTGTTGGACAGTGGACCCATCTGAGTGTGAGAAAGCACCTGATCCATCCCACACCAGACCTGATATAGACCCAGGTGAAGAAAGAACCATTCTCTTGCCCATCTAGTGAATACACTGGCTGGTGCATGCGCAGGATCTTGTGGTCCTAGAAGCCACATGGCCAATGATGACACCAGCCCCACACATGATTTCCAAGATGGTACCTGAATCCAGACAGCAACCAGGAACAAGCTAAGCTACCTGGATAAGTGCTTAGTAGTCACCTTCAGGTCCCAAAAGACAGTACTTTGAGTGGGAAATGAAACTTGGGCACTGCCTTTTGTTTTGGTCTAGCTGTGGATGGCTGCGCTTTGCCTGGGTTTTCCAGAACAGATGGGCTTTGAGAAGAAAAAGTCTGCCATTCTCTCAGATAGTGCAGTATCTGAATTAAAAAAACAAAACAAAACAAAACAAAAAAACCCTCTTTCTTTTCTCACCAGCCTCTGGCTCTCAAATTTGCTTTTTGGTGGCAGCAGGCAACCAAGCCCCTATTTTTGTTTGGTAACAAACTCAAGCTCAGTAGCATATGTGTGTAATCTGATGTATAAGAAAGCTTTTGTTTGTAATAAGAAGTCTCATGTTTTAATGCTGATTCTTCCACAAATTGCAGCACCTTGGGAAAATCAAAGTCATATAAAGTTTTTAAAAATTCCTGTGACAAGACAATCCCTGCACTGCTTACCTCAGGAGTTTGCCAAAAGAACAACAACAACAACAACAAAATGACTCATTTTTGAGTAGTAAAATACAAAGGATTATAATCTCACTGAAAGTTGAAGACATGTATTTTTTTGTTATCCCCCCATATCCACTCCACGGCAGAATTTTGATCAGTTCTCCACATATTTGAAGTGCTCAAAAATGTTGAATTGATTTGAATATATGCATAGACCTTAGTGAAATTCAAATCACATTTACTGTTTGTCATATTATTAAAGATAATAATGCTGAAAGTAATAAATTTCCAGGGCCATAGATATACTGTAAAAATCAGTGCCTACTAAAATTTAATTCCTGAAACAATCTCAACAGCAGTGAGATTTCAAAAGAACTTGGGATACATTATTATTTTTGTTTCATTTGCTTTGGTGTGAAGAATTTGTTAATAAGAACATTGCTCATTTGGTCGTATTATCCCTATCTCTAAATAAAGAATGAGTCAAGCAAAGAAAATTAGTATTTGGAAAGTAGATGATACTTTGCAATTAAACTTATCCGACCAAGTCAGAAGAACTTAAGAGTATCCAAAGGGAAGAGCCATTAGGTCTAATGTGGGAGGTGTATGCTGTAGAGACAAAGATGAAATGGCAAAGGCTGTCAAGGTGAACTCTCAGAAATGTCTGACAGAATATAATTGTTTCTTATGTTACCCAAAAGGGTCTTTCCAGATTGCTGACTTGACACCTTTCTCTTCTTTGTCAGAACATTTCAATGACTCTTACTTTTCAAACTATGCACAGTTCCCTGGAAACTTTGTATCCTATTGACTTTCATCAACTTCCAGCTGGCACTAAAGGGACATTTATCAAATAGCTTCTGTTGCAGAAATGACTTTAGAATCATAGGAGGTCACTGCTAGGAGGGGCCTTGGAAAAGTAGTGGTCCTCCTGCCCATTTCTAGTTAAGAAAATGAATACCTAGAAAGGACACTGACTTTCACAGTGCCTTGGAGGTAGTAAGTGGCACAAGGAAAACCTAGTTATTCCATTATTTTACATTATCCTTTATGTGACAGAAGATGACATGGGATTGGCTATGCAAACAATAATGTTACTTGTTTCACCTTCTCTTTCTTCCTTCCCTACTTTCTTTCTTTCCTTTGTTTCTCCTTCTTTCTTTTTCCCTTTATCCAATAAATTTATGTCAAATTACTTATTAGTTTTCAAGAAGTTTATGAGAATATCTTGTGCATGTTTGTATATGTGTTCATGTGTAAAACACATTACTGAACTTATGTGATGCCATTACAAGTTGCAGTGTTTGAGGGTGGGAAATGTAGAAATTTTCATCCCATTTAACATCTGCTGTTTTGTATGGGGTAAGCGTATAAATCAAAACTTATAATGGATGCCTAAAAACCAGTTTTCTTCAAAACTGAAGTGCCTTTTTCTACTTTCAAATTCACTTTACTTAGATATCAAATGAAACCTATTTGGTGTAGAAAATTAAAGTAGCTGCATTTCTCCTCAGCACAGAAAATCTTTTATTTGCCTCTAACCCTTTCCATTTTTCATGACAGCCACTGCGTTTTCTTCTCTAAAACACAAACCACAAGTCAATGTAAGCTTGGCTGGCAGGCTAAAATGATTACGGGATAATTTGTGTTTGCCAAACAAAACAAAATTAATCACCATTGTTTAGAGACCGCAACACTAAATGACTGTGAGAGGATGTTTCTGGACTTGCACAAAATAGGTTTCTCAAATATAGATAAGGCAGCAGAACATCAAATACCCTCAGGTGTGGTTTGTAACTTTTAAATTTGCATAAAGATGTAAGCTATACATATGATGGCTTAAGTCCACTTTATTAATGCAAACTAAAAGCAGCTCAGTACTGTTGAAATGATCGTTTTAGTTATAGGTTAGCAATTGGCAAGAATATATAATGAATGTTTATATGAAGCTTCAAGTAACCATTTCCTTTTTTTTCCTTTTTTTAAATTTTATTTTAATTGTTGTTCTTGTACAGTTTTCTGTCTTCTACTCCCATCCCAACCCACCCTCCCAGCCCTCCCCACCTCCCTCCCATTTCCACCCCCCTAGTTTTTGTCCATGTGTCCTTTATACTTGTTGCTCTAAACCCTTCCTGTTTTCCCCTGAAATTCCCTCCCCTCTCCCCTCTGGTGACTGTCAGTCTGTTCTCAATTTCAGTGTCTTTGGTTATATTATGCTTGTTTGTTTTGTTGATTAGGTTCCTGTTAAAGGTGAGATGATGTGGTATTTGTCCCTCACCTCCTGGCTTATTTCACTTAGCATGAAGCTCTCCAGTTCCATCCATGCTGTTGCAAAAGGTAGGAGCTCCTTCTTTCTTTCTGCTGCATAGAATTCCATTGTGTAAATGCACCATAGTTTCTTGATCCATTCATTTATTGATGGGCACCTAGGTTGCTTCCAACATTTGGCTATTGTAAATTGTGCTGCTATGACCATTGGGGTGCATAGGTTCTTTTGGACTGGTGTTTCAGGGTTCTTAGGATATAATCCTAGCAGTGGGATTGCTGGGCCAAAAGGTAGATCCATAATTAGTTTTCTAAGAAAATTCCATACTGCTTTCTATAGTGGTTGTACCAGTCTGCAATCACACCAACAGTGCACTAGGGTCCCCTTTTCTCCACAACCTCTCCAACACTTGTTGTTTGTTGCTTTGTTTATGATGGCCATTCATTTGTGTCACATTTGTGTGACTTTTTCTCACATCAAATTAGGGAAGTTTTCCATCATTACTTTTTCAAATAGGTTTTCTATCCCTTGCTTTTCTTCTTCTCCTTCTGGTATCCCTATTATATGGATATTATTATGTTTCATATTGTCTTGCATTTCTCTTAATCCCTCTTCATTCTTTCTGAGCCTCTTTTCCTTTTCTTGCTCTTTCTGAGTGTTTTTTACTACTTGGTCCACCAACTCGCTGATCTGATCTTCTTCTTCATCAATTCTGCTTTTCATTCCTTCCACTGTGTTCTTCAGTTCAGAAATTGTATTTTTCATTTCCTCCTGGCCCTTGTTGATAGTTTCTGTTTCCTTTTTCATGTTGATATAGTTTGCAGTGAGTTCATTGTAACTTCCCTGTGGTTTCTGGTAGCTCATTGAGAGCTCTTGGATTTTCCTGACAACCATTGCTTTGAACTCAAAATCTGATAGTTGAGTTGCCTCCATTTCATTTAGCGTTCTTTTTGAGACTTCCTCCTTTCCCTTCATTTGGAGATTGTTTCTTTGTCTTCCCATTGTTTGTGAGACTCTTCCTGTTAGCCTCAGCTTCTTAATTTGATCTGTTCTGGCTCCCTGGGTTTATGGTGTGAACTTCTATGGTAGAATACCTGTGAGATTCAGTGGTGCAGTCTCCTTCAGGTATCCTGGTGTTCATAGCTTCCACTGTCTCAGCTGTTGGGATGCCCCCTCTTTGTGTCCAACTCTAGTTTTTTCACAGTTCTAGGTTTCTGTTTTTGTCTCACTCATGGGTATTCCAAAAGAGAAAATAGGAAAAAAAATGAAAAAAGAAAAAAAAGAGGAAGGAAGAAGAGATAAAATTGGAAAGAAAAGAAGAAGGAATAAAACAAGAAAGAAGTAAAGAGAAGCAAAAGGAGTTCAGGGTTAAAAAAGATAAAAGTAATAAAAATAAGAATATTAAAAAACAAACAAACAAACAAAAACTCTTGCCGTTTTCAAACTTGCGAAGCCTGTTTTTCCGGTCTTGCTGGCTGCAATGCCCAAGAGGTGACCGTATCACTTTTCTCTCTGTTCAGCACTCAGTTATCTTTTGGCTACTCTCCCCAGAGCTAGCCTGGCACCTCTCTGCACAGGGCCTCTGGCGTATTTTCTGAGCCTCCTGGGGAGTGTGTACTTTTTGAATTTATGGGTGTGAGCTCAGGTCTTCTATGGGGCATGTGCTAACCCCAAGTTTACAGGTATGGGTTTCATATTTCCTGCTTTGCCTGTACTCGCCCTAATTTCACTGGAGTGAGGTTCGGGTTTCCCATGGATCATGTATACTCCCTGGGTTCACATGCATGGACTCTGGTTGTCCCATGGATCACTCGCATTCCCTGGGTTCCCACCATGGGTATGGGTCTCTGGTTGTATTCGGGCACCTCCAATTGTGCAGATGTCTCCATTCACGCGTGGGTACCTGTGGTTGTGCAGCCATCTGTGATGGCGCATGGGAGCCTTCAGTGGTGTAGCTGTTTGTGGTCGTGCCTGGGCACCTATCCATATAGGGCATTTGTGTTTCACTTTATAAGTATCTGACAAGCTATTTTCCACAGTAGGGTTTCCATTTTGTATTCTCTTCAGCAATATGTGAGAGTTCCAGTTACTCAACTTGCTTGCCACCTCTTGGAATTATCTGATTTTGTTTTATTTGCTTTAGTCATGATAAGTGGTATGTAGGGTACCTCACCATGGTTTTTATTTGTATTTCCCTAATCGCTAATGATGTTGGCATTTTTTTGTGTGTGTTTATTTTTTGTCAATATACTTTCTTAGATGAACTGTCTGTTCCAATCTTTTATTTTTTTTAATTAGGCTATTTGTTTTCTTATTGCTGAGTTTTGAGTTTTTTTATCAGATATGATTTGTAGATATTTTCTTCTAGTCCGTGACTTGTCTTTCTATTCTTGTAATAAATGTCTTTTGCAAAACAAAGGCATCTTATGTAGATGAAGTCAAAGTTATCAGTTTTTCCCTTTTAAGGATTAAGCTTTTTGATGTTTTTAACTAAGAACTCCACTTAATCTAAGGTCACAAAGACTTCCCCTATGAGATATATATATATATATATATATATATATATATATATATATATATATCCATAATCTGTTTTGAATTATATTTTGTCGAACTGTAAATTATAGATTGATATTCTTTATATATATGGATATCCAACTGTTTCAACACAGTTTGTTGAAACAAATTATCCTTTTCCCATTGAATCTCCTTTGTACTACTGTCAAAAATCAATTGTTCATATTTTTTTCAGGTCTACTTCTTGACTCTTTGTGATCCATTTGTCTATATATTCTCTTCCCAATACTACACTGTCTTGATTATTATAGCTTTATCGTTAGTCTTCAAATGAGGTAACATAAGTCTTCCAAATTTATTCTTTTGTTTTGGCTGTACTAAGCTTATTTCCTTTTTATATAAATTTTAAAACCACCTTATTGATATCTACAACAAATTCTACAATTTTTTTTGCATTGAATCTATAGATCAGTTTGTGAAAACTGACATCTTAAATACCTTGCTTCTATCAACTCATGAACACAATATATCTATTTACTTATTTTATTTTAAGAATATTTTATTGATTATGCTATTAGAGTTGTCCCAACTTTTTCCTCCCCTTATCCCCCTCCTCCCTGCACTGCTCTCCCCACTCTCCAATAGTCCCTGTCCCCTTAGTTCCTGTCCATGGGTTGTGCATATGAGTTCTTTGGCTTCTCTATTTCCCATATTATCCTTAGCCATTCCCTGTCTATTTTATGCTTACCAATTATGCTTCTTATTCCCTGTACCTTTCCCCATTCTCCCCCTCCACCTTCCCCACTGATAACCCTCCATGTGATCTTCATTTCTGTGATTCTGTTCCTGTTCTAGTTGCTTGCTTAGTTTTTTTTTTTTAGCTTCAGTTGTTGATAGTGTGAGTTTGTTGTAATTTAACTGTTCATAGTTTTTCATCTTCTATTTCTTAGATAAGTTCATTTAACATTTCATAAAGTAAGGGCTTGGTCATGATAAACTCTTTAAACTTTACTTTATCTGGGAAGCACTTTACCTGTCATTCCATTCTAAATGATAATTTTGCTGGGTAGAGTAATCTTCGATATAGGTCCTTGCGTTTCATAACTTCCAATACGTCTTTCCAGCTCCTTATCTGCAAGGTCTCTTTTGAGAAATCAGCTGATAGTCTTATGGGAACTCCTTTGTAGGTGACTGTCTCCTTTCCTCTTGCTGCTTTTAAGATTCTCTCTTTATCTTTTATTTTGGGTAACTTAATTATGATGTGTCTTGGTGTGTTCCTCCTTGGGTGTAATTTCTTTGGGACTCTGGGCTTCCTGGACTTCCTGGAAGTCTATTTCCTTCAGTTGATTGGGGAAGTTTTTCTTCATTATGTTTTCAACATCTTGCTCTTCCTATTCTCCTTCTGGCACCCCAATGATTTGGATGCTGAAATGCTCAAAGTTTTCCCAGAGGTTTCTAAGCCTCTCCTCATTTTTCTGCATTCTTGTTTCTATATTCTGTTCTAGTTGGATATTTATTTCTTCCTTTTGTTCCAAATCATTGGTTTGAGTCCCAGTTTCCCTGTATATTGTCTGTTGGTTTCCTGTATATTTTCCTTTATTTCACTTTGCATAGCCTTCACTTTTTCTCTATTTTGTGACCATACTCAACCATTTCTGTGAGTATCCTAATTACCAGTGTTTTGAACTCTGCATCAGAAAAATTTTCCATCTCCTCATTGCCTAGTTCCTTTCCTGGAGTTTTGATCTGTTCTTTTGTTTGGGCCATATTTCTTTTTCTTGGCTCACCTGTTACATGATAAAAGGTGCAGCCTTAGGTATTGGCCAGGGCAGGGCAACCCACTTTGCTCTGCTGTGGCACTGTCTGTGGGGGGGGGGTGGTCAGAGAGGAAATAATGCCACTTGCTCTGCTCTTGTCCTACTTTCCATCTCTTCCCTTGCTTCCCACAAGCTGATTGTGCCCTTTCAGGTGGTGATTCACCGGCGGGTGGGTTTGTATATGTTTTAGGACCCTGTGGGTCTCTCTAACAAGCTCTCCTGTGAGGCTGGGAGTTTTTCCCACTGCAGCAACACCCACTGAGTTTTTTACAGCCAGGGTTTTGTCTTTGGTTTCCAGGATGGAACCCTCAGTTTCAGAGTCTGTCTCGCTCCCCCATTGTTCCTCCAGGCTTATCTGTGTGTAAATGTTGGATCACCCACACAGTTTGCAGCCTTGCCTAGTGTACTTTCTGCCCTGGCTGCTTGTTTCCTTGCCTCCTACCATCTGGATGAATGTTTCTTTAACTCCTTGTCTGTTGGACTTCCATGTAAATGGTTTTTTGGCAGTCCTGGTTGTTCTTTGCTTTTAAATTGGTTGTTATCCTTTTTTTGGTTGTGCAAGGAAGTGAAACATTTCTGCCTATGCCTCCGTCTTGGTCAGAAGCCCAAAACTGTACTTTTATCTTAATTGATGACTTTTATCAGTCATTTGTAGTTCTTAGCATGGAGCACTTGCACAGATTTTGTTAGATTAATACCTAAGTATTTTTATTTTCTTTAGTGTTATCTTAAATAGTACTATTTTATTTTACTTTTTTAACTTTTGATTTTAAATTGTTTGTTGTTAGTGTATAAAAAGCTGTGTTTTGTATATTCTCTATGCGCTCTGCAGCTTTGCTAAACTTTTTTTATTTATTATAGCGATAGAATATAGAAAGGAGAGGGCAAACAGATCAAAGTTTGGGAAGGAGTCACACTTGGAATCAGGAGAAAAAGCTGTTCCAAGAAAGACAAAAAAAGGAATGGAGATGGGAAGAGGGGTAATCGGGAGAAGGCAATATATTCAGTACTCCTCTAACTCAAGGAACATTTCAACAAATCTTGGAATTCTTAGAATCTGTAACCCTTTGCAGTATTCAATTATACATTTATTTCCCTTCAATTTGCTTAATATCTTCAAATTTTACCTCTTATACTCACTGTTCTCCCTTCAAAAATTTTAGGTGCCCTTTGAGGCCAAGGGACAAGCCTTAAACACTGATTTATGGGATGATCATGTCTCATTCTCTCACTCTCTCCCAATCTTAATATTTTCTGTATACTCTTTGTGGTATTGAAACAAGCATGGGTTCTCTTATTTAACACACACTTATTTACCATTTTTTATGAGTAAGCCACTATGCAGGAGATTGTGTGCAGGGAAGATACAGAGCAAGTGTGATATTCAAAATATTTAACAACTTGTACAATATCTGACCTATTTGAAAGAACAAGGCTGCCCTGGCTGGTGTGGCTCAGTTAGTTGGAGTGTCATCCCATAGACTGAAAGATCATGAACTCAATTCCCAGTCAGGGCACATACCCAGGCTATGGGTTCAATCCCTGGTTGGGGTGCATAAGAGAAGGCAGGCAATTGATGTTTCTCTCATATTGACATTTCTCTCCCTGTGTCTCCTTTCCTGTCTCTAAAAAGCAATGGAAACAATGTTCTTGGGTGAGGATAAAAAAAGAAAAGAATATAGCCATTACCTGGACTAGGATCTGTGAGACCCTGCAGTGCCAATTGTCACTTAAGTTATTTGAATGAAAGGATATGAAGTGTCCTGGGGGAAATGATGAGAGTGCTTGGGCAGGGGAGTTCTCTGTGGAAAGTATGGGACAGCGCCTCTCTTTCAAATGTTGTAGGCATATTATTTCAACACTGTGATAACTTTTCTTTATTTCCAGCGGCCCTGGAAACTGCAGAGTTTATTGCACTTGCTACTCAGAAGGACAATATAAAAACTAATGATTATAATATCATGTGAAATAAATTATGTTTCTCAAGAGGGCACAAAGGAAATTTTATGGACATTCAGGGAGGTCAAGATCACTACTTCTTTTGGAAAGGAAAATAAAAACATGCACAATGTCAAAAGTAAAACAACTGAATGATGAACTCAATGTTTTTTACTCAAGGGAAAATAATTCAGGGGTTGGGGGAGTGCAGTGCCTCACAAGCAGTGGGGCACTCTTCCTGAAGGATTTGGGCAAGATAAAGTTTCATAGAGCATTAGAAGCAAACGGGGAAGTGTTTGCTGGGGTTGCACATCTAACCTTATTTAGGAAGATCAAGGAACAGAGTTGGCTTGGTACGTGGGGATTGGCTGACTGGCTATACTGTTCCAAGTGGAACATTTATAGGAACCAAAAAGTTTCTTTTGCTGATATGGCACCAAAGCAGGAGCACCTGCATCTTCAGTCTATAAATTTATTTTAACAGACATTTGAGTTGAGTCCCAAAGGCACCATGTATTTAAGTGTTAAAGCAGAAACAGTGAAGGTGAAGGGTACACATTCAGCAAGGGCAGAGGGGTAACAGTGGGTTGTGTTTGCCTGAAACAGAGAGAGGCTCTGAGAAAGAGCAGTGAGCGATAAGACGGGTGCTAAAACAACATGGGAAAGAGAATGAACAAACTGTGGGGGTGCAGATCTGGTCTCTTGACATTACAGTGTAGCAGAGAATTTTTCAGTTGAAAAGGGACTTAGAGATCAGATCCTATAGGCCAAACTTCCATCCTTTTGTTGTGCAAATGGAGAAACTGAGGCTAGGGCAGAAGGGAACAGCCCAAGATTACACAATGCTGCACAGCTCCTTGACATCAGAGACACAGGATTTTCAATTTAGAGCTTTGTTCCCCAGGTGTTATTGCCTCCCTTAAAATCTCTCAAGATTTTTAAAGTGCAAAATAAATAAATGCCTGTGTGCAGCAGCTGCTGATGAAAAGCCTTTGATTTCTCCCCCAGAGGGCTGGTATCCTGCCTTACTTCCTAAGAATGCATTCAAATAGTTTGCACTTTCAAGTCTCTGCTTTTTCTTTGGGTGTTTTAGTAACAGTGAACACTACAAGAAGGTGCACTGGTCTCTGCCCCTCCATATCCAGCCAGCTGAGTCAGAATCAGCTCTTTCCTTACATAAGACAACAACAGTACAGCTTAGCTGCCTTCTGAAAGACTCAGATGCAAAACACATTATATACTCTCTCCTGTCTCCCTATCTTGTCACACATAAAGCTATGGTCCTAAAGGGTTTTTCCTTTTCCCTTGCTCGAACTCCTACATTAGATAGACTTGCTTGTGATGAAGCTGCATTCTCTTCCAAGATATTATTGGGATTCATTCTAGTCCTATTCTTTTCATCTATGCTATCAGTCAAGAGGAAAACATGAAAAGACTGCTCTTAGAACAAATAAGAAATCTCAGAATTTTGAACCCACTGAGTGTTAATCTCTTCCTAAAGATTTTGTGCTCAAGGGACAGTAATTGTTTTCCAAGAACCAATTAAAAAACACCGATATTTTTGCCCAACCAGTCTCTAGTATAACTTTATAATTCTAATTTTCTAACAGTTAACTCTTCTGGACATAGGCTTTTAATCTATTTATAGCCCTTTACAAAATAGCTTTATTTCTTAAACATTATTTTACAATGTATTATACATTTTAGTTAGGTTGTAACATTTTGAATAATTTTCACTGATATTTATTCCATACTTATTATGAATACTTAGTAGATAGACTCTTCTAAATGATAAATCTTAATCAGCAAGGTGGTCCCCAGGCCATAATCAATCCTCTGAGGTAGGAATTTTTATTATCCTCTTAATAAATGAGAAAACTGAAATTTGGATATTTAATTACTTACCAAAGTCTTCTACATAATAATTAGTAGAACTTGACTCCCGACAGCTTGGGATCTGAAACTTTCATACACAACCACAATATTATCCAGCCCCATTCCAAGTACTTAATTACATTGTAGTTCTTTAGACCCTGAGAAAGAAGATACCTACCAAGAAGATCCGGTGGCTAACTGAGCACAAGTTTAACAACAGAGTCTAGCAACAGTTTCTAAACAAGGGCCTCTCACAGAAGCCAAATTTCAGGGAGAAGCCTGCACTAAATTGCCTGCATCCCACACTGTCTTCCTGACACCTGAGCCAGCCCTTACAAAGGTGTTCCTGGGGTCATATTCCAACCAGCAGGACTCAGACTATCCCTATCTAATCAGAGCTGTGAAATATCTTCACCAACCAATCAGAATGGCTCCCTTTGGACCAGTCAGAACAGTGCTTTTGGACCAAACTGTGAGTATTCGAGTCCTCATTTGCGTGAGGTTGGACCAATAAGGTGTCGGGGTGGAGAGTTTCCTTTATATAAGTCAGCTCCCCTGTGGCTCAGGGAGGGCATTTTTCCATTTCCTTATATAGCGGAAGGACCTAGCCAGCTTTCTTGGACCACTTTTATAAGGGCACTAATTTCATTCGTGAGGCTCTGCCCTCATGACTCAATCATCTCCAAAGACCCCACCTCCAAATACCATCACTTTGGAGGTTAAGTTTAAACATATGAATTTTAGGGGAACACAAATGTCCAGACAATAGCACCAATAATGTTTTAAAGGCTCAATGGTGGTGTAGTATTTTTAGAATTTTGTCTCTTTTAATGGCTGAATAACACTTTATTGTATGTTATATCTATCTTTTCATCTATTGATGGACATTTGGGTTGTTTCTATGTTTTGGCTGTTATAAATAATGGTGCTATGATAATTAGTATGCAAATATTGGCTTAAGTCTTGGCTTTTAATTCTTTTGAGTGTCTACCTAGACTTGAAATTGCTGGGCCATATGATAATCCCATCTTTAACATTTTAAGGAATTGTTCCAGGGTTCTTATGCCCACCTGGGCACTAATGCAGGAGCATGAGAATGGCAGGCTCATACTTTACTCATCTCCACATGGCAAACCCTAAAGTAGTCTTTGGAACCAGACAATCCTGGGTTCGAATCCCAGCTTCAGTACCTGAGTCTCCATTTTCTTGTGTTTTTTAATTTCCATTTAAAATTATTTTTATTTTTTCAGTTATAGTTGACATACATTATTATGTTAGTTTCAGGTGTACACCCAGGTGATCAGGCATTGCAAAACTTACTAAGTGATCACCCGGATAGATCTTGCACCCATCTGACACCATACATAGTTATTAGAATGTTATTGACTATATTCTCTATGCTGTGCTTTACATCCCCATGACTATTCTGTAACAACAAATTTGAATTTTTAATCCCTTCATCTTTTTCACCCATCCCCCATCCCCCTCCTGTCTGGTAATAATCAAAATGTTCTCTGTATCTATGAGTCTGTTTCTCTTATGCTTGTGTGTTTACTTTTTTTAAATTCAATTATTAATATAGATGTATTTATTGCCATTTTGTTGTTCATATTTTTGATCACCAAAGCTGGGCACTTAAGGTGTGCCCTTTCCTCTCATAGTTGGCACATCAATAGGAACAATTTACCCCCAGGCCAATTAGCTGCAAGGACTTGCAGCGACCACCAATCACTGCCTCCAACCACTGTGCAGCATTAGCTGTGCATGGGCCCACCCCACAAAGAAAGATTTATTTCAGTGGGGTTTTGGTATCCTCTGAGTTTCCTGCCTGAGTGTGTTACTTGTAGAGGTGGTTGGGTTACTTATGGAGGCCATGCCTTGGTGTAGTTTAAAGTTGTCCACTAGGTGCCCTGATTCTGGGGCCTCCAGAAGTTGGGGGCCAAGGTCAGCTGCCACCTGTGTTCTTCCCAGGACTACAAAGCATGAACTACAAAGTAATCTGCAGATAGCTGCTAATTATGCTGGGCTTGGAGGTACCCAAGTGAGGCCATGCTGTGAATCAAGGCTGAATGTTAGTGCTGGGGTTGGAACTACTTAGCGAGAGGTTTTGTGCATGCTGAGGCCAGATGTTGCTTGTTCAAGAGATTTTAGGAAAATCTGAAGCATGAGCCAAGAGAGGCCATTTGCATAGAAAAGCCACTGGAAACACCTTGGGTGGGTCTGAAAGTTGGGTGGGGCAGGCTGTCAAGGAATCACTAGGAAAGAGAAAACAGTGTGAACCAGGTTGATGGAAACTCAGATGTGTCACCGGCCTGCTGGCTCTGTTGAGGGAGGGCTCATCAAAGGAATGATGACTTCTGCCAGCACTTGTGTCTGAGAGAAAGCTGCCCCCCGCCAGCTCTCACCCTGATACTGGGGAATTCAGTTTCTCATGGTATGTCTCTGATGCCTTTCAAGCTGCTGCCCCAGGGCTGGAACTCAGAGAAAGTAAGTCTGAGTAAATCTATGTGTGGGCCATTTAACAGGCATGCCTGGGACTCCAACAAACTCCTATTTCTCTTAGCATCAATCCCTGATGGTTTTTACTGTCAGAAGTTATGCAGTCTTCTCCTCCTAGTACTGGAAACTAGGGATGAAGCACATGATGTGGGGCCTGGACCCATTGCTCCTCAGGGTGGACCTCTACAGCTGAGATACCCTTCCCAATTTTTATCCAGCACATGTGGGGGTGCAAGCAGCCCGCTCTGCATCTCCACCCCTCCTACCAGTCTTGATGTGACTTTAATTCGCTGGTGGGAGGACTTCCATTCAGCTAGATTTCAGGTGGTTCTGAATAGCGGTTGTTCTGTAGTTGCAATTTTGGTAAAACTTGACCATTTTTAAATTGATTGTATGCCTGCTGGTTTACATAAGTATGAGGCATAGCAGTAGCTGAATCCCTCAAGTTTTAGAGTGTTGCCTGCTCTACAGCATTGGAAGATATTCCATTTTAATTAGCACATTGCAGAGATCCCGCTCTGATGCCTGAAATTTTTTCAAAAAGGACTAAACATCTGCAACTTCATTTCGAAAGTTGGAGATACTAAAATATAGAGTGTTTGGAAGGAGTTTTCCAAACTACACACAATGAATAGCTAAATACTGCATGCATACCATAATCTGATACCTTCACATACATTACTTCACATAATTCTCAAATGAAATTTTCTATACAGAAATTATTTTTCTGAATTTCACAGATGATTAAGTGAGGCTTATAGTGAAAAATGATTTTGCAATGGTTATTTAGGCAGTAAGTAGTTTATTGGATGTTCAGATATGCAAAATAGTCAACCCTCTGCTTAACTCTTATGTAATTGAGAACAGATACCAGACACAGATGAGGATTTTCATCAACTATACCGTGCTGAATGAGATGCCTCTCTCCTCCTTCTACATCCCTAATGTAGGATCTTGGGATCTGCTAGGAGAAAGCTGGGTTTACGGAACTGAGTCTGATCCAATTTACCTAGCCACCTGCAGGGAGACTTGCAGCCTGATTCCTATCCCACTGAAAAGGCAGGTTAGAGAGAGCTGGAAAGTGGAAGGCCTCAGTAGTCTACCAAGAGCATGCTTACTACACACAAGGAAGAGCAGAGAAAGACTCAGCAGGCTAATCTGAGTGGAAATAAAGTAGACAAATTTGGGGCTACCCAACTCCACCAATTATATGTCAGCTGAGAAAAAAAACATGGAATGGAGTGAATTGGGAATGTTTCTCCCCCGTTATGTTCTCCTGGAGGCATGGAAATCTTCATGAAAACAGGAGAAATGGGTATATAGCATCTCAGCAACTTTTTAAGAAAGAGCTGCTGTTTCCAAAGTCAGTGAGCTGTCCACTACCCTCTGCCTGCCTCCAATGCCAGTCAGCAGAGAAGAAACTGGAACCTTTATTCTTGCCTTTAATTTTCTATATTTTCACTGATTAAAAATGGGTAGCCTAAGGACAGGAAACCTCCCTCTTAGGGAGAGTTTGGCTGGCTCTCTCGTCTGATTCCGCACTATTCACACCAACACCTTGATGGCGTATAGGTAGTAGCCCTCCTCTGTGTTCTTTAGTTTGGGAGGGAAGCTGGGTACTCACGGTCTATGTGCCCCTTTTTCAAAAGGTCAACAAATTACTGTTTTCCTGTCTCTTTCTATTTCTAGAATATTCATACTAGATCTCTCTTCTGATTCTACCCCCAACTTAAAAAAAATACAAAAACTACTAGCTCCTTTTAAATCTGCTTAAATTTCTTTTCTTTTTTTCTTTAGCCTATTAATTGTTTTCATGAATTTCCTAGTCATGATGTTGAATATCTTCCTTCATCATCTTGAATAAAGTTCAGCTTTCTTACTTAGTAAACCATCTACATGCCATGTTCTATTTACAAGGTCTTTTAAATCAGGAATTCTCTAATAACCCTGGGAAGTGGTAAGGTGGCTTAAATCTACCTGCATGGACCCTCTCTTTCCACTTCTTGCACAAATCTCCTCCCTCTGTTCCCCACCCCTCTTCACCATTGCTTGCCTGTCAGTCTATTTCTTCCAATGCGCCTTCTTTAGCTTTGCAGACACATCTTCAGAGACATCTGCTCTGGGGTCAACTGTGTGGAACTGTAATTTCCCCAAGCCTCACCACCCTCTGGGTGTATATGTTCGAGTACTGACATTAATACTATTTTTTCTGGCTTATTTCCCCAAACTGCTGATGCATAAACCCCAGCTCCCTGAAAATTGCCTTCTAAGAATTTTCAGAATCTCCAGAGGCACGTGAGACATATGCTGACCTTTCCTGGGTTCTTTGCCACTCCACCGGCCATGCCACTTCTTCCTGCTGCTCTGCTGCAGCTGTTTTTCTCTGCCACTGCTCTTTATGGGGAGTATTTTCCTGAAATGGGCCACTACCACAGCACACACTGTCACCACCTCAGGCTCCTCCTCTGTGTATCAAGTGTCTCTTGTTAATCCCTGGGCTCAGCCTTTCTTGGTTGATGTCACCTCTGCACACTCCAGAAGTCAAACGTGCTCTGTGGTCTATGGCAGGGTGACAGAGGAAGACGCCCAATTCTTTGTTCTGGATTCAGATAAAGGTGTCCTGACGTATGGTTGCTGGGGTGCTGTACTCATTCACTTGGCTGCCATAACAAAGTACCACAGACTGACTGGTTTAAACAAGTGAAATTTATTTTCTTACAGTTTTGGAGACTGAAAGTCCAAGATCAAGTTATCGGCAGAATTAGTGTCTTCAGAGGCTCCTCTCTTTGGCTTGTAGATGGCCACCTTTCCACTTGTGTCCTCCCCAAGTCATTCCTTTGTGCACGTGCACTTGGGTGTCTCTCTGTGTCCTGATGTCTTCTTCTTATAGGTGTGAAGGAAGAAACATAAGCCCAGAAGGGTTTCACTCATGCTAAACGCCCATGTTATACACTTGTATTTAATGTCTGATCTAACTGCAGTCTCAGCCTCTCCCAGAAACATAATCTTAAACAACCAATAAATTTTTTTGGTTAAACACTACTAAAGTAATCTGTCACATAGACCCTCTCCATCCCCATAGAAAAACAGCCAATCTACATAATAAAAACTATTTCCTTTCTCCTAAAGAAAAGATGTCCCTACCCTCAAATAAGTCCTTAAAAAAACCCAAAAAACAAAAAGCTATTGCTTCCTTGCTCTACCCTGATTCTACAGAAAGCCTTATTTTGTATAACTGCTTAGAGCACTCTTCTAGTTGCTATGTGGGATGCTGCCCAATTCATGAATCTCTAAAGCCAAATTGATCTTAAAATTTACTCAGTTCAGTTTTTTAAAATATATTTCATTGATTATGCAATTACAGTTATCCCATTTCTCTCCCATCATTCCCCTCTACCCTGTACACTCCCTCCCATCCATATTCCCCTCCTTTAGTTCATGTCCATGTGTCATAAGTTCTTTAGCTTCTACATTTCCCACACTATTCTTGCCCTCCCCCTGTCTATTTTCTACCCACCGTCTATGCTACTTATTCTCTGTACCTTCTCCCCCTCTCCTCCTCCCACTCCCCTGTTGCTAACCCTCCATGTGTTCTCCATTTCTGTGGTTCTGTTCCTGTTCTAGCTGTTTCCTTAGTTTGCTTTTATTTTAGGTGTGGTTGTTAATATCTGTGAGTTTGCTGTCTTTTTACTGTCCTATTTTTTATCTTCTTTTTCTTAAATAAGTCCCTTTAACATTTCATATAATAAGGGCTTGGCGATGATGAACTCCTTTAACTTGACCTTATCTGAGAAGCACTTAATCTGCCCTTCCATTCTAAATGAAAGTTTTGCTGGATAGAGCAATCTTGGATGTAGGTCCTTGCCTTTCCTGACTTGGAATACTTCTTTCCAGCCCCTTCTTGCCTCGAAGGTCTCTTTTGAGAAATCAGCTGACAGTCTGATGGGAACTCCTTGGTAGGTGACTGTCCTCTTATCTCTTGCTGCTTCTAGAATTCTTTCCTTTATTTTAATCTTGGCTAATGTAATTATGATGTGCCTTGGTGTGTTCCTCCTTGAGTCCAACTTCTTTGGGACTCTCTGAGCTTCCTGGACTTCCTGGAAGTCTATCTCCTTTGCCAGATTGGGGAAGTTCTCCTTCATTATTTGTTCAAATAAGTTTTCCACTTGTTGCTCTTCTTCTCCTTCTGGTATTCCTATAATCTGGATGTTGGGACATTTAAATATGTCCTGGAGTTCCTAACCCTCTCCTCATTTTTTTGAATCCTTGTTTGTTGTTTGTTTCTTCATTCTTTTCTGTTTGTTTGTCTCTTTCTTCCTTCTGGTCCACTCCATTGATTTGAGTCCCAGTTTTCCTCCCATCACTATTGGTTCCCTGTGTGTTTTCCTTCATTTCACTTATTGTAGCCTTCATTTGTTCATCTAATTTGTGAGCAAATTCAACCAATTGTGTGAGCATCCTGATCACCAGTGCTTTGAACTGTGCATCTGATAGGTTGGTTATCTCTTGGTTGCTTAGATGAATTGGCTCTGGGGCTTTGATTTCTTCTCCTATTTGAGCCTTTTTTTTTTGTCTGGTTGTGGCTGTTAGGTAGTGAGGGGCAGAGCCTTAGGTGTTCCCCAGGGTGGGGCAGCCCAGTCACTGGGTGGTGATGCTGTATATGGGGGAGGGGTCTGAGAGAGAACAATGGCACTTGCTCCACTCTCTCTTGGATTCCAGTCCCTTCTGCCACTTCCCCTTCACCTGGATTATCTGAGAGTGAATGTGGGACCACCTGGTCAGCCAGCTGCCTTGTGTGGCCTCACTGGGTCTGCACTGTTCCCACCTGGTGCCGGGGTCTGCTAGCCATTGCCTGCATGCACCAGCCCCTGCTGCCTGCATGCCTAGGTCCACCAACCTCCACTTTTTCCTGCTGCAACTGTGCCCCTCTTACCGGTCTGGATGAATGGTTGGTGAAGTTCTATACAGTTCAATTTTCTATCAGTTCTGGTTGTTGTCTTGTTTCTAAATCTTTGTTGTCCTTAATTTTGGTTGTACGAGGAGACACAGTGTGTGCACCTACACCTCCATCTTGGCCGGAAGTCGATTGACAGTTCAGTTTTGTTTTTAACATAGGACACCATTTAAACTGCATTAGGGGCCACCTTAAAAGCCTCGTTTTAACTTAAATCATTTCTTTGAAGACCCTATCCCCAAATATAGTCACATAAGATAGTGCTGGAATTGTGGCTTCAATGTATGAATTTGGGGGGGGGGGATATAATTCAGCCCATAACAGGTACCAACACAATTCAGATCATAGACACACTGTTCTTTTACTTTCTCTCTCCCTCTCTGTGGTAGAGATATACAGCTTGAAAATAATACCTGGTAACCCCTTCGTCACATCACAGAATTTCTACATCTTTGAAAGTGAGGCATGTGTGAGTCCTGTGTTGTTCACAGCTCCCTTTTCTTAGAGACTTCACAGGCCTCATGCCAAAAGCTGCACCTGGCGCCAAAGTTCAGCACACATGCTGGAACCCTCAGCCACAAAGAGCTTTTGGACTTAAAATGAATCGCTGGTAAATGTGTTACAAAGCTGATGCTCAGCAAGCTGTTGAAAACGTTGGGCTCTGCACTTAGACTGGATGAGTGCATCATTATAACTCTGCCTAACTTGGCTGTGTGACCTTGCGAAATCCACTTGACTTTTTCTGCCTTAGTGTTTATCTTCAACTTAGATTTGACATTGATAGTACATACCTTAAAAAGTTGTTGTAGATATTAAATTTGTCATTACAAATCAAGTGCTTAGAACAGGATAAAGCACAGGTGGCAAACACAAGCCCTTGGGCCAAATCTGGCCCTCCTCCTTATTTCTACCCTGAAGCAGCTCCAAGCTCTTGCTTAACTGTTAAGGAGTAGTTACATTTATACAGTCCTAGAATTACATTCAGCCTTTTGAAGGCAACCATGAGGCTGATGTGGCCCCCGGTGAAAATGAGTCTGACACCCCTGGAATAAAGAATATAGAAAGTTCAGTAAATTCTAACTCATATGACTGTCATTTTAGCTCCATGAGGTGAGGGGAGGGTGGAGGCAGAGACTTACTCTAGCATATCTCTGTAGTAGGTACTTAGAAATTACATATGGAACAAGTGCATCATTACTATAACATCTATTTATAACATTTTAATTTTCATCAGTTCTTTTGAGTTACTTCATTTAATCTACATGATAAAACTGATGACCAGAGATTTTAAGAAAGTTGACCACAGTCTGACACAACTAACATGCCCAATAGCTAAGATCTGAACCTCTCCCCTCCCCATTATCTCTCTTTTCATTACCTTCCCTTCTAAGAGATGCTGGCAACGCCAAACTCCCTAACCTGCTTACCTATCACTGCAAAACAAAAGGGAAGCATCTCCATCTCCTGGGGACAAATGTATTTTTATCTGATTGTCTTTTACTGTCATTTAACTCTGTGTTTTAAGAGATGATTTGGAAAGTGTAGAAGGCCCGTTTGGCTGGAAGACCTTGAACACATCTTTGAACAAAGAAATGCAGAGAAAATTCTCCCCATCTGGATAGAAAGATCCGGTCATTCCTTGGACTGGGGAAGGGAGGGCCACACTGTATGCCAGAACCACCACTTTATTCTAAGTGTTAGCACACATTTCCTGGAAATGGGCAGGCAGGACATATTTTTGGATTTGCGGATGATACCTCAATGTCTGTTGTGACAATACAGCTCTGCTCTTGTAGCACAAAAGCAAGCACAGACAGCACATAAATAAAAGGTCAAGGCAGTGTTCCAAAAAAATATTATTTACAAAGTGGGCCACACCTGACCTGATTGCCAAACCCTGCTGCTTGTACCTTTCTGAGTCACAATCCGACAAATCCAGTGTGTTTACTCCTGTCTGAAGGTGTGGAAATGGACTTAGTATGGACCAAGCACAGGGCCTACAAGTTTGGGAGGGGGAGGAAGTGTGAGCACATTAGTCCTGGGAATGCATTGTTATGTTTCAGCACAGCTCATGCCTGAGTTTTCTGTTCTCCATTCCCTCTTCACATCAGCCTGCATGTTTGCATAGCTGCTTATGTTACATTCAAGTCCCTTTGATGAAAGCATGATCTGACTGTCAATTTTGTGGTGTTCTCCAGCAGCATGACAGTGGTGTTATTATTTACTCTCACTTGTTAGACTCGCAAGTTCAGTACTTAAGGATCTGTTTATAGCTTTCTAGCTACTTCAGGTGAAAACATGTTCAGATTCACAAGATAGGGTGACTGCTCATTCTCACCTTTGAGTTTCTATTTAAGAACATGAGCTTTGACTCTGGCTGGTGCAGCTCAGTTGGTTGGAGCATGACCCCATACACCAAAATGCCATGGGTTTGATTCCTGGTCAGGGTATGTATCCAGTTTAAGGGTTAGATCCCCAGTTGATGAGAAGGCAACCAATCAATTGATATTTCTTTCTCTCTCTCTCTCCCCCTGCTCTCTCTCTAAAACAAGGGAAAAAATGTCACTGGGTGTGTGTGTGTGGGGGGGGGGGGGACAATTGAGCTTTGGAAGGAGAGAGTTCTATCTGATTTTCCATAGAGCAAATGATAATACTACTACTTGCTTTATGGGATTATTGTGAGGAGTCAATGAAAAGATGCTAGTCAAACGCTTAATAGTGTTTGGAATGATCATTAAATGCAGCGATTGTTATCTGTCAATCTTCTTTCTCTTCCTTCATGTTTTCCCCATACCCTTGTCAGTGCTAGACTGGTATGCATCAATTCTCATTTTGAAGTGTTAGCTCAGCTCAAGGTTTCTCAGCCTCAGAACTATTGACATTTTGGGCAAGATGATTCTTTGTTGTGGGAACTTGCCTGTACATTTTTGGATATTTAGCAGCAACCCTGACCTCTATCCACTAGATGGCAGTAGCATGCCCCCGGTTGTGACAGACACATAAGTCTTCAGAGAGCCCAAACGCCTCCTGAGAACTACAGGCCCAGGTCCTAGTGAGCACGTCTGTGGTCTCTGCTCCTTCAAACCTCTGCAGCCAGTGTGGGCTCTCTGAGCTCTGCTTCAATGCCCACTGATTGTATCAGGAGGGAGAAACTGACCCAAGCCAAAATATTTACTGTATACTTCTCGAGAGTATGAAATTGAAATTGGGAGCCAGCCATCCTGCTTCAGCAGGACTCTTGCCTCAAGGAGGTGAATACTTGAGGATGGCAGGACTGGGTTCTGCTCATGAAACAGAGCAAGCCAGTCTGCAGAAACACAGCGTGATGCTCAGAGAAGCAGAAAGCAGAGCTGCAGCCAATGCCCTGGGTGGGGTTTTTCATCATTTCCACTTTCAGGTTTCAGGCCTTGGAGAGGTCTCAGAATCCTTCTGCTCTGGATTCAGTTAGCTATTTCAGATTCTTACTAAGACATTTTTAACCTTCTCCCTTTTTTTGTACTTAAATTCAATTGTGTAAGTTTATTTTGCTTGCAAATAAAAGAGTCATAACTAAGACACTGCTGAGAGAGTTGTTGGCCTTTTAGAGGGACAGTAATAGCACCTCTTTCCCTCTCCTGAATTTGAAACTGTGCCAGTGAGGGTCCAGTCAGGAAAAAAAAAGAAAAGAAAATAGAAACACTCCAGTAGTTTCAAACAGAGAGAACGTCATAGAACAAATAGATCACAGAAGTGATGGGAAAAATGGAAAGTCCAGGGTATGATGGAAGAACCCAGAGATTAATAATACCAAAAAACCATCTCCCTGCAGTCCAATGAGCAAATGGTCTCAATTATTTTCTCTCCTTATGTCCACACTCTTGCTATGGCCTTATTCTTCTGTTTGGGCTTGACCATTTGCCTTGCTTTGGCAAATGATAAGTGGGTAGAAGTAAAATTTTGCCAGTTTTGAGCCTAGATCTTAAGAAGTCTCACAAGACATCCAGTTTCAAACCTAAGGTGTAATGAGTTTGAGAGCAGTCACCCCCATTTTGGAACAAGAAAAAGGTAGATAAACTAAAAATCAATTACTTGTCTTGGACCAGTCATAAAACTGTTGGTTCAAGGCAAACTGCCACCCCCAAATTCACAGGAACAAGCATTTCCAGAGAGCCACAGCTGGGATCTGCTGTTTTAGAGCAGAAGCCACTGCAACCATAACTGATAAAAACACTTAGATGATAATTTTGAGGAATTGCTGGGGGTTGAGGTGGACTAGCTTGAGAGTAAGAAACTCCTGGGGGCCACAGTTTTAGGATGCCCCCACATTTTCTGGGATTTACCTCCAAGTACCCCACCAGGTTCTTGGTGAATACCTAAGAAGGATTCCATTATGACTGAGGTAGCTGGAGAGAAAGAATAGTCATTGTAAAATATGCCCAGAGCATCTTCCATAACAAGGGCCTGCTTTCCAAGAAAAGAGACTGTCAAAGTCTTATCCCAGTTGCAGAAATGTATCTTCACACTCTATTTCCTTGCAGCTTTCCTGTCACATCTAACAGGTGGGGGCCGGGAGTGGGGGAGGAAATAATCAACAGGTGTCAAGAAAACAGATTGGGAGCACTGCAGCCAAGGAAAGAAGTGGAAAAAGTGGAAAAGGCGATATGACTAGAGAAATACTTGTGAAGGCCACTGCTGCACAGACTGGAATTTAGTATGAGTGTTACACAGTGTCCTCTCTTCCCCATACCTTAACACAACACCAACAATGTTTCAATGTGATAAAGTGAATTATAGCTGGAAAAACTTCAAGACACAGACTGTCTCTGAAAAGAAGTACTTAGGGAAGCTCAAAGCAAAAAGGAAAGACAAAATCAAGCATGCTGAAAAAATCTGAAACCCCTGGCACTTATGGTTAAAGCAAATGTTTAACCCAGAATGACTCCTAAACATATTAATATAAATCCTCACACTAAAATTTTATTTACCTCAGTTCATAATATTTGATACATGTAACATGCCTGACTTGCAAGAAAAAATATAAGATACACCTAAAAAATGTCTGATGAGAGAAAGCAATTGTTACTGGACTAAAGGGGTTTGTTTGCCTCTGTGCATCAAACACCAATCAAGTGTGCAGCCAAAAAAGTAAAAAATTATTTTTAAGGTCATGGCACTAAACCTGGAGCCTAGATGGCTTCTAGGTAGCCTCCTGATGGCTTCTAGAAGATGTGGTAGACGGGGTGACAGGAGTTAGGGTTGTGGTTCTATTGGCTCTAGGGTAGGGGATAGTTGATCATTGTGTCTGGTTCCACTGTCAGCCATGGCATCACTCTGTCTGGTTTTGCAAGGGTGTGGTTAGGGGAGTCATTCTGCTTTTCTGGATCTGGAGCTGAAAACAACTGAGGCCAAGATGTTATTTTTAATTTGAATAAAACTCTATCTCTGTGGTCCGCAGACTCAAGGCTTTGTGCCTAAGGTTATTTGATGCTGACCAGAACCTCAATGCCCTTAGGGCTTAATGATTAAGAGAGTGGAAATGTAAAGGAGAGGGAGGTGGGTGGGTGAAGGTGCTTCTAGGCTGGATAAGGCCAGTTTGAATTAAAAGGAAAGAAGGAGAAAAGGTCAATTAAAGAAATGAAGTTTTTGCATGGTTATACAATCATAAGAATCAGACCTAGGTATTTTACAGATATTAAAATACTCAGAACATTTAAAATAGCTATGATTAATATGCTAAAGGCTCTAATGGCAAAAGAGACAAAATGCAAGAAGAGACAGGTAATGTAAACAGAGAGATGAAGACTCTTAAGTCAGTATTAAAGGGAAATATTAGAAGTCAAAATTACTATAACAGAAATGAAAAAGTGGCTTTAATGGAATCATCAGTAACTCAACATACCCAAGGAAAGAATTGATGAGGTTGAAAAGCGATTGATAAGCCAGGCAGTAGAAGACAAATACCATATAACAGGAACCTGACTAACAAAACAAATGAGCAAAATAGAACCAGAGGAATTAAAACAAAGAAGAGACTGACAGGGACCAGAGAGGAAGCGGGAAGGGGGATTAGGAAGGAGAGAAGGGGAAGGGCCCAGTTAAAGAACATGTATGAATGATCCGCAGACATAGACAATAGGTTGGGACTGACTGCGGGAACGGGGATGGATGGCTCAGGGGAGAGCAACAGGGGAAAACTGGGACAACTATAATAGAACAAAAATAAAAAAATACAAAACAAGAGAGAAGATTATCAAACTGAAATGGATAGATAAAAATGAAAGAAGTCAAGCAGAACATCTAAGAACTGAAAAAGTTTCAATTTAAAAAAATGTAATATATGGATACTTTAAAAACTAAACAGAAGAAAGAAGAAGAAATGGTTGAAATAGTATTAGACAAGAACTTTCTATTGATATACACTGAGCCACAGATCCAGGATGCTCAGAGAATATCAACCAAAATTAATATAAAAAACAATTATATAAAAACATGTAGGCATATCATATTGAGACTGTAGAAAACCAAAGACAGATAAATCCTGAAAGAAGTAAAAAAAGAAAGAAAGAAAAAGTTTGCTATTAAGGAACAACAGTGAAAATTACAACAGAGTTTTCATCAGAAAGCATGAAAACAAGAAGGCTGTAAGGTGAAATACTAAAGTTTGCAAAATGAAAAAGTTATCAACCTAAAATTTTACATGCAGGAAAATTCTCCTTCAAATGGGAAGGAGAAATAAAAACTTTATCAAAAAAATAAATGAGCGAATTCATCAGCCACAAAAACC
Source organism: Anoura caudifer (assembly GCA_004027475.1). Classification (NCBI taxonomy): domain Eukaryota; kingdom Metazoa; phylum Chordata; class Mammalia; order Chiroptera; family Phyllostomidae; genus Anoura; species Anoura caudifer. The sequence goes on along the minus strand of PVKU01000830.1, from coordinate 300,546 downwards.
TGCCCAGATGAAATGTTAGAAGTTCTTCAAAAAGACTGAATATATGTCAGAATCTCAGATTTACAAAAAAGAAAGAAAAAGCTTCAGAGAAAGAATAAAGAAAGGTAAAATGATATCTTTTATTTTTTCTATTCTTAATCTAAAACATAACTGTTTACTGCAATAATAGCAACAGTGCATTGGGTGATCATAGCATACGGATAACCGGAATGAGTGACATCAGAGTCATGAAGGCCAGGAGGAAATATTCACTTATAAGCTCTCTGTACTATAAGTGCAGCAGGTATAGTGCTAATTGAAGACAGATTTAGATTAGCTAGAATTGTATTTTGTAAACCCCAGACCAGTCATTAGTTTTAAAAAATATATTTATGTGTTGACATGCTAAGAGAAGATAAATGCAATCATAGAAAATGCTCAGTTACACTAAAGAAAAAGTGGGGGTGGAGAATGAATGAAGAACAAATATAATATCAACAAATCAACAGTTAGAAACATGGTCGATGTCAATCCAACTATTTCAATGATCACTCTAAATGTGAATCATCTAATTACACCAGTTAGACATCATAGATTGTCTGAATGGGTAAAAAACAAAACAAACAAAAATCATTTGACTTGGTCCTCAAACCCACCCTTGCTGCCTTAAAGTGATTCTCAACACAGTAGCCAAGAGATCTCTTTCTTCCCAATGGCAGTAAGCTCATGTCCTCCCTCTTCTCGAAACTGTGCAGTGGCATCCCATTTTACTCAAAGCAGTGCCTCATTATCCATCCAACCTCATTTTAATGGTCTCACTTTTACTCTGTCCCAGCCATTCTCATTTCCTTGCTTCTCTAGCTTGTGAAGGAGACAAATCACAAGGAAGGTTTTTATGGCTGAAGCCTGGAAACAGCGAGAGTTTCTTCTTCTCACAATTTAATGGTCAGAATTTTGTTACATAATCATATCCATCTGTGAGGGAGGTTATGGGGCAATTTTCCTCTGTTGTGAGATAAGAGAACACTAAGGAGGCTGAGAAGCCCTTGTAATATCTGTCATAGCAATTTAAGGAAGTTACCTTCTATTCTTAACTTTCTTTTTGCATCTATTTAGATGATCATGTAGTTTTCTCTTTTAATATGCTAATTTAAAAACGACTCTCTAAAATTAAAAATAATTTTATATTAAATACACTTAGGTACATTGTATTTAAAATAAAAAAAATCGAAACACACCTCTGCATTTTATTTGTTAATGTTTTGTTTGAAATTTTTATTTCTATATTTAGGAGTGAGCTTGGCCAATATTATTTCTCATCAATATTGTTTGATTTTGTTACCAAGGGTACCCATAAATTAGAACCACAAAGTTATCTGAAGATTATTTCATCTATCATTTTATAATGGAGTTCATCCATTTTTGAATTATCTATTTATTGATTATGAGACAGAATTCATAAAGATACTTGAATGTATGGCAGGACTTATCAAGAAAATTCTCTAGGCTTATTTCTTGTGTAACAGTAGGTGATTTATATATTAAGAATAGTTTATTTCATCCAAGCCTTGACATTTGTTGGCAAATATTGCTTATAGTAAATTCTCACTCATCTTGTTGATCTCTGCTGTGTCTGTACTTAAAGCTTTCCTCCATTTCTAATTATTCTTTTGAGTATTCTTCTTTTTCTCTTATTTGCTTTTTCATAATTCTTAGTAAAAGTTTGTTTTATTTGACTTTTAAAAGAATCAATTTTTATGCTTATTATCCTTCTAGATCATTTATTTTTAAACAATTTTATTAATTTTGGCTTTTATTTATTTCCTTTCTTTTTGGGAGATTTGTTCTTTAGATCATCCTTCCTTCTTAATTTGTATTATTATTTTATGTATTACTTTATACTGTCTCCTTTTCTGACAGATAAATCTTTGCAAACTTGGAATTATTAAGAAATTATTTTATATTATATTTTGAGACTTTTATCTTTACCTTCACATTTAATTCTACTATCCAGCAAGAATGCATTTTTTAATTATTATGCAAAGTAGAATATAAGATTTTTTCCATATGGATATGCAGTTAAAAAAAAATTATGTTTGTCTTTTTACTACTCTACTGCAGGGCTACTTTTTCATGGGTCAAATATCCATGTCTGCGTGGGTCTCCCTCTGAACTCTCTATTCCATTTCATTTCTGTTAATATTTCTTTACACCAAACCATGTCATTTTAATGACCATATCTTTGTAATAAGACTTTCTATCCAGGAGAGTAAGCTTTCCAAATCAATTATTCTTAAATGTTGTTTGAACTCTATTTAACCCATTGAATTTCCATAAGAAATACTAAAGGAGCCTATCAAATTATTATAGAAAACTTTCAACAGGATTTAAAAAATTCTGTATAATTGCATGTAGTGAAATTCAAAGACCTTAAGTGAGTGTCAATAACTTTTGACAATTGTATTAACTCTGTATTATTATGACCAGCACTCCAAATCTTTCACCCTAGAGATTTCCCTCATGACCCTTTCTAGTCCTGCTGCTTGGAAATTGCTGCTGCCTCAGTTATAGATTCATTATTGAACGTCTCTAGAAATATCAGTCGTCAATTTTCTTTTTATTATTTTTTTAAAATTTTAACTGTTGTTCAACAACAGTTTTCTGCCTTTTACCCCCATCTCAGCCTACCCTCCAGCCCTCCCCACCTCCCTCCCATTTCCACCCCCCTTGTTATTGTCCATGTGTCCTTTATACCTGTTCCTGCAAACCCTGCCCCTTTTCCCCTGAAATTCCCTCCCCTCCCCTCTGGTCACTGTCACCTGCTCTCAATTTCAGTGTCTTTGGTTATATTTTGCTTGTTTGTTTGTTTTGTTGATTAGGTTCCTGTTAAAGGTGAGCTCATATGGTATTTGTTTTTCACCACCTAGCTTATTTCACTTAGTTGTCAATTTTCTTAAGACAGAAAAGAGACGGTTTGTCTGTGTTCCTCGGTATATTGAGGATTTCATTTTGAACAGCTCTTTTACTCTTCTTTTGCTTGAGGCATGCAGAGGATTTCTGTCTTACTGGTGGAGTAGCTGAAAAGTAGTTTGTACAGACTTCCAGCCAAGATGGATGTGTAGGTGGACACACTGTGCCTCCTTGCACAACCAAAATTAAGGACAACAAAGATTTAAAAATAAAAAAAATCAAATCTGACAGAAAATTGAATTGTAAGGAAGTCCAACAACCGTTCATCCAGATCAGTAAGAGGGGCGGAGTCGGCAGCCAATAGAGATCGGGGCAGGAAAAAATCAGGAAAAAGCCAGGAAAAAGTGGTGGTTGCTGGTCCCAGGCATGCAGGCAATGGCAGCGGCTAGCAGACCTGGGGCATGCAGGTGATGACGGCGGCTAGCAGACCCCAGTGCACAAGGTACTGGCTGACCATGAACACACATTAGCACGCAGAAAAACCAGGTGAAAATGGGGAGATAGACCGCGCAACCCAGGGCCTCAGTGCCAGGAAATAAAGCCTAAAAACACTGATTGAAAACACTTGTGGGGTTTGAAGTGCCAGGAGAGACTCCCAGCCTCATAGGAGAGTGCGTTAGAGACCCACAGGATCCTAAAACATATACAAGCCCACCCTCCCAGGAACCAGCACCAGAAGGGCCCAATTTGCTTGTGGGAAGAGGCAGAAGGGACTGAGATACGAGAGAGAGTGGAGCAAGCACCATTGTTCTCTCTCTGATCCTGCCCCCACAATACAGCGTCACAACTCAGCGACTGGGTTGCCCCACCCTGGTGAACACCTAAGACTCCACCCCTACATAACAGGTGAGACCAAAGCCACCCCCCAAAAAATAATAATATGGCTCAAGCAGAAGAACAAATCAAAGCCTCAGAATAAATACACCTAAGCGACCAAGAGATAACCAACTTATCAGATGCACAGTTCAAAGCACTGGTGATCAGGATGCTCACAGAATTGGTTGATTTTGCTCACAAATTAGATGAACAAATGAAGGCTACAATAAGTGAAATGAAGGAAAATGCACAGGGAACCAATAGTGAGTGATAGGAAGAAAACTGGGACTCAAATCAATGGAGTGGACCAGAATGAAGAAAGAGACAAACAAACAGAAAAGAATGAAGAAACAAGAATTCAAAAAAAATTAGGAGAGGCCTAGGAACCTCCAGGACATCTTTAAATGTGCCAACATCTGAATTATAGGGGTACCAAATGGGGAAGAGAAAGAGCAACAAGTGGAAAACTTATTTCAACAAATAATGAAGGAGAACTTCCCCAATCTGGTGAAGGAGATAGACTTCCAGGAAGTCCAGGAAGCTCAGAGAGTCCCAAAGAAGTTGGACCCAAGGAAGAACACACCAAGGCACATCATAATCACATTAGCCAAGATTAAAATGAAGGAGAGAATTCTAGAAGCAGCAAGAGATGAGGGGACAGTCACCTACAGAGGAGTTCCCATCAGGCTGTCAGCTGATTTCTCAAAAGAGACCTTACAGGCAAGAAGGGGCTGGAAAGAAGTGTTCCAAGTCATGAAAGGCAAGGACCTACATCCAAGATTGCTCTATCCAGCAAAGCTTTCATTTAGAATGGAAGGGCAGATAAAGTGCTTCTCAGATAAGGTCAAGTTAAAGGAGTTCATCATGACAGACCCCTTATTATATGAAATGTTAAAGGGACTTATCTAAGAAAAAGAAGATAAAAAATATGAACAGTAAAAAGACAGCAAACTTGCAGTTATTAACAACCACTCCTAAAACAAAAGCCAACTAAGCAAACCACTACAACAGGAACAGAAACTCAGAAATGGAGATCACATGGAGGGTCAGCAACAGGGGAGTGGGAGGAGGAGAGGGGGGCAAAGGTACAGAGAATAAGTAGCATAGACGGTGGGTAGAAAATAGACAGGAGAGGGCAAGAATAGTTTGGGAAAAGTAGAAGCTAAAGAACTTATGACACATGGACATGAACTAAAGGGGGACATGTGGGTGGGAGGGGTTGTGCAAGGTGGAGGGTAATGATGGGGGAATGGGACAAATGTAATAGCATAATCAATAAAATAAAATTAAATTTAAAGAACAGTTTTTAAAAAAAGTAGTTTGTACATAGACCATACCTATCTCCACCAAACCTCAAAGGGCTGTCTCTCCATAGTATGTTCCATCTTCAAAGCCTCTCACAACTTGTTAGCCTTCACTTTCCGAACCCTGAGTCTGGACGCAATGCCCCTCCCCCATGAAGAGTCTTCGTGGAATGCTGGGTGGTCCTGAACAGCTCAAGTCTACAATCCCTGCTATTTGTACCCTCATTATTCCACTCTTTGTAAATTGGAACAGTCTCTCAGTAAAATCCTTGGCTATTGTTCACTTTCTATTATACATTTTATCTACACTAGTAGCTATTTTTTTTTTTTTTTGCCTTAAAGACCATCATATGTGATGAGATGAACCTGTCTTGACTTCTAGAATAATTATTTGGATTGTCAGTGTAACAGAAATAGATATAAATATGTGTATTGCATCCATTTATATTTCTTTATGGTCCTATGAAAGTGTTTTTTATTAAGCAATATGCCATATAAGTGTCTAAAATCTTGTTTTTATTTTATATTATTTATTTAGTTTTCTTTCCAACTTAAATATCAAAGACTTGAAGGGTATAATATTTTTAAAGTAAGCTCAAAGATGTATAAAGTAAACACGGGATCGGTGACGTGAACTCTGACCTTGTCTTGCAGAGTGCCTGCCTGCCTGCCTGACATGTGAGTGAAAACTTCAACATGTGAACTGGTATCACACAAAATTTGTACGAAGATAGAATTGCTCTTCCTCAGAGCAGTTAACTCAAGTAGAACTTACACATGCAGAATCTTCTTGTACAGAAAATAATGTTTGCCATGCTGAAATTAGAGACCAACTGTTTTGATCATTGCTATTGGAGGCAGAAAAAGGAATTAAATTAAAATAATTTGGGAGCAAGAACAAATGAAAGGAAGAAGATCTGGCACTTAAAGTATTGAACAGGCTACACATTGAGACCCTTTTTATATTCTGATCAACTGGGAGAAGTGTGTATATATACTTCTTTGGTAAATTCCAGGGATCAGAAAAGATTGTTATTAATTTTAAGTGAGAGGATTTCAATTTAAGATAACAAGAGACTCTAATACAATGCACAGAGCACATGGTGCTGGAATCTGCAGTTTAATAAAATTACAAGTTAAGTCTGATGAAGGTATTTATGAGCCACACCTTGATAGGTAGACCATCTAGTGATGCTGGTGTGTGCAGTAAGGGGCAGCTGTGTTCAGGTGTTAAAGAAGCTGAAGATCGGTTTTTGGTTTTAGGAATTATAAGCAAAACACTCCTGGAGAAAGGGGGCCTGGAGGAATAGAGAAAGGGAAAATTTGCTTCCTATTCCCACAATATATCATTTTCCAGGCTAATCTTCCTAAAGCCCATTTTTAGCTGTCTCTAATGTTTGCTGATGGTAGAAAATGAGAGAAGTAGCAATCCCTCATCCCCTAAGCCGTTCAGCTATTCTATCTTCTTCTGTTAAAGTACTATTTTGATATTAGAGCAAGTAAAAATCAGATCTAAAATGTGTACTGAATGCTGTGAAAGATATCACCAATGAGCTTAAGCTGTGGCAGCTGCATGCTCCTTTTACCTCCATATCAAATATATTTCAAACATGGAAGTTGAAAGAAGAATGTATTGCATGTAACATCATTTTATAGTTTGCAGATATTCTTCTTTTCCTGTCCTGTGTGATTTCTCACAAAACAAACCATCTATCTTAAAGCTGATTTTGTCCCTGAGCATCAAGAAACTTGTGAAAGGAAGTATAAACTTTCTGCCATTGTTTAATATGTTATTCTAGAGTGTCATTTTCTCATAATGTATCAGAAGAATCACATCTGTTAGTGCACATGGCTGAAGATAGAGCCGAATTCAAATATTCACATAACCCTCCTGCAGTCACCCAGTTACTCTCTTCGAAATAAAAGCAAAACAGCTCATTGGAGTAAGTGTGGTAGTGTAAAGATACATGTAAGTGTTGAATGATTTTATGTATATGAATATAAAATACATATATACATTGTAATTTAGTCTCTCATTTTAATATGGGAAAGAAGGAAAAAGAGACTTTAGTAAGCACTTGAATGAGTGCAATCTCTCCTGTGGCAATTGATGTGCGGTCCTCCTACTTGATAACATATCTAAATAGGTGGGAGCCCAGGATATTCAGAAAATGACAATGTGGTCCAAAATATTTTTAAAAACTCCAGTTTAAAAATATGTTAAAAACTCCTCTTACTAGACAGGTAAAATGGATGATAAATTTCACTTGTTTAGTCCACCTAGCCACTCCTGCTTAACAGAGATCTTCAAGGTTTAGAATGAGAAAAATTTAAAAAGCTCAGATCAAAGCTTCTAAAGCCCACTCATCACCCTCTCAGCCTACACTGAATGTAAAATCATCAGAATGCCATAGGAGTCAGGGAGAACTGAGCAAAATTTATCTAGTTGGTTTTAGGTTTAGGCTATAAAATGAGGTTATAGAGAAAATTGAAAATTTAAATGTGATTCAATGAGCAGCAAACATATGATACAAACAACATCCTTGTCTCTGGGGAACCAAGAGCAAACTGAGTAAGATGGACATTGTCCCTGTAAGTAGAAGCACAGTAGTCCACTACCACAAACGCCAGCCAACGGTTCACTCATTCCTGAGATGTGTCTATTTTTATTTTTGTGTAGTAAGTTATAATTGTGCTAGTAGCTATCTTCATATTTTGAGATTATTGGCTGAGCTAAGAAGAAGCCTTTCAGGTGCGTCTTCCAACCACCAGAAAGTGTATATGGCATTCAAATGAAGCTACTTTGCAAAGTCCTGTGCCACAACTGTCCACCCCCAATTAACTCTGGTCCCCTCGGATGTACAGGAAGTAATGAAAACAAAACATGACATATCATATTAACCTTTGAGGTCAATTTTTATGTAGAGTAATTCTACTCACAACAGTGAGTAAATGAGCTGAAACTATTTCTGCAATAGTTATTAGTGTTCAGGTGAATGACTTCCTGTATGTTGTAATAAAATAATATTGAAAATGACTGAATTTGTAGTACATTTTAAGGATTACCAGGATTTTAAAAAGCAATAAAATACCTCTCCTGATTTCACAGACTTTAAAATAGAGTGAGAAAAATGCAAAGTGTGAATTCTACTGCACAGTGATCTTTCAGGTAGCTGTGAGAAGTATCATCGTGGAAATAATTACAAGGTGCTGATAATAAAAAATGCATGAGAAGTGAAGTTTAGGGTAGATTTCATGAAAGAGTAAAATAAAATTCTCAAAAGAGTGTAAGTAATATTAGTGGTTGGATATAAATTAAGGAAAGAAAAACATTTTTGGAAGAGAGAAGAGTATGAGCAAATATAGTGAATATACTGTCTTAAGAAAAATGACCATGGGTTTGAGATAGCAAACATTTTGAATGCTATATGAAGAGTAGCTAAATAAGAAATGTGGGCTGTGATATAGAAACAGAGGTTTGTGTCAGTCTGTGGAAGGGATTAAATATTATGCTAAGTAGTTTGATTGTCTAAAGGTTATGAGCAAATATGTGTTTTAGGAAGATAACTATGGGATAGAGTGAAGTGTATACTTTAAGGGGTAGAATCTGGGGACAGAATTAAGAGGTATGGAGTTATTCAGTAAATTCTTTGAGGGCCAATCACAGAAAAATGGCAGTGATAATGGAAAAGGTGAAAATATTATGGAGGAAGAAGCAGGGCTTGGTGACCAAATGGTTATAACAAAATGGAAGATCCTTCATTCATTGGGAATTAAGGAATCTAGGAGAAAGCACACTGGCCCAGCAGAGCTATTCACCAAGAAACTGTAGTTGTGTATGCAGAATATGGAAGCTGAATGTGGAGGAAAAATTGCTACTCCATATACATGCGCTGTGGAAGAGGCCAAATTGAAAGAGACACTGCCAACAGGGTTTGGAAGCTGATGGGTGCTGGATATGATCTCTTTTATGTGACACTTCCACATCCTCAGGGAAGTTACTGTATTCTCATGATTATTGCTGTGAGCATACCCTTTGGGATGGGTGGGTGATAGATTAGAGCAGGACTGTCAAACCCATTTTCACCAAGGGCCACATCAGCCTCGTGGTTGCCTTCAAGGGTTGAATATAATTTCATCTTCTTAACAGTTAAGGGGTAGTTACATTTATACAGACCTAAAATTATTTCAGCCCTTTGAAGGCAATTGCAAGTTTGGTGTGGCCCCTGGTGAAAACGAGTTTGACACCCCTGGCTTAGATAAAGAAAATATGTGAAGTGCCTCACTCATTATAAGCACTCCATCTGTATTAGTCTTCATTGTTAATAGCTTCCTCATCACTGAAGAACACAAATGAGAACAAACTAGTTTAGAGTAAAACAAAAATGATATGTATAGAATAAAAACAGAGTTGAGAAAGCCTGAGGAAGTATGATTTGGAATTAGAACAAAGGAGACATTTAACTATGTTTTAAGTTGGTAGAAATGAGTTCAGGTTACATTGACCTGGATATGCAAGTCTCAGTTGACTTCTGAGTTGTCTAAATGTGAGGACTACAGAGAAAAAGTGCTATGAAGATAACTCAGGTTTTGAGACTAGGTTCTTGGGGAGATGGCGATTCATTTCTAACAAATGAGAAAATATTAGATAAAGGTGTCAAAGCAAGAAACAGAACATGTTGAACTGGAAGTGCCAGTGAAACATCAACAGGCAAACAGGAATATCAATCTGGTACTCCAGTTAGAAGCTGTGGCTAATGATATGTACTTGCCCATTATTAGCATGGAAGGGTCAAATAATAAGGAGGGGATGGGAGAAGGACAGATGGTGGGGGACAGAATGTTAAAATTCATCCAACAAATATTTATTGAATGTGTGACATGTATCAGGAACTCTTTGCAGTGAACAAAGTAGATCAAGTCTGTTTTTCTTATGAGAACTGTGGCTGGTGTCAGATGATTTGGTAAGAGGAAAGAGTAAACAGAGGCATTCTTAATAACAAGGAATGGACACAAGAAAAAGATGCAAAGGGAAAGAATGCAAGGCTTACAGCCAAGCAGAACCTTTAAATCTCATCTTACCTACTTTGTTAAAAATATGATCTCCAAGATTTTGAGTCTCAGTTTTCTCCTTGGTATAAGGGAATCATAATTATTTTATTGTGAGGATTAGATAAATACACATTGTACGCCTCAGTCATTGTAAACACTCCATTCATATCAGTCTTTCCTTTAAAAAAAAATCCTCACCTGAGAACATTTTCCTTGATTCTAGGGAGATGAAGAGAGTGAGAGAGGGAGGGAAAGAAATATCGATGTGAGAGAGAAACATCAGTTTGTTGCCTCTCATATGAGCCCCAACTGGGGATCAAACCCACAATCTAGGCATGTGACCTGACCAGGAATCAGACCCGTGACCCTTTGTTTCATGGGACAACACTCCAACCAACTGAGCTGAGCTTCTCTGGCCACAGCAATCTTTCTTTTTAATGGTTTCCTCCCACTCTCATTACTGAGGAATACAAACAAGAAAAAAAAAAAAACACCCGTACATCTCTACATCTCTTGGACTAGGACAACAGCTTTCTACCACCCACAGTATAAATTTTAAACTTCCTCCTAGGGCTGACAAAGATGTACATACTGGTTTCTTCAGCCCCCACTTCCTACCTCCCTTTGTCACTGAGTGTGTATGTTCTAGTAACTGGTTTTGATGTGGCAACTTCAACATCATTCTTACTTAGAATGCTCTTGTTTTCTCCTCAATTCACCATTTATGGACAGGTAAATTTGGATTTTAGTTTCACTTCCTCAGGTAGTGTCCTGACTTCCCAGAACGGATCAGACCACACAGTTGTATTCTTTCTGAAGGCCCAATTCTCCTTTGTATCACCTTTTATAATTGCAAGTAAATAATTAACAATGTAATTAGTAGATGAATGTCTATATCCCCTAATAGAACATTACCACCAGAACTGTCTGTATCCTAGTTATCTTAATGCATGACCGCAAAACAGGTACATAACTATTCCTGTTGCATCTGCGAAGGAATAGCACATGGTAGATATCCAGTCAATGATAGTCGAATGAATGAATGAATGGAAACATGAGAGTAACAGAGAATCATGTCACTGTAAATACATCCTAATTTCATTTCTAGTCAAAAGTGGAAGTTTAAGGTCAGGCTATAGAGGTAACCCTTTTAATAATTTTGTATATGTCTATCACTCATAAACTTTTCTAAACATGTAAAATGCTTCTCTATGTATTTAAGCTATACTAAGTCTTACACAGATATTATAAAAATTTACTTCTCCATTTCTGGCTTAGCATTTATTTGCAACAACTTACTTCCTCGAACTTTATGGTTTTCTTCTCCCTTTATTGCAATTCTAGTCTTAACTAATAGCTTTATTTCCTTCCTTCCTTCCTTCCTTCCTTCCTTCCTTCCTTCCTTCCTTCCTTCCATCCTTCTATTCTTCCTTCCTTCCCTCCTTCCTTCTTTTTGGATACAAGATTCAGACACTTAGAGCCTGAGTCTGGCCTATTGCTTTGAGCATGGTAAACTTTCATATTGAAAGATTTTATATTTTTACTTGATTGACTAATTCACCTTTTGCTTGAGCTTTTCTCTTTCTTCTGCACATTTATGATATGTTCTTGGAGGTGCAAATGCAGTGATATACAATGTACTTTTTGGTATTTACAGGGCCTGAGGGTAGGAGAAAAAATTCTTATTAACTCAATGTCTTTGCTGATGAGAGCATAGGTTGAACTATTGTTCTTGTGCCTGATAGTCACAAATGACTATTCTATTTAGTCACATTGAATAATTTCAAAAGGCAAAGTAAGTTATTTTAAAATAGTTCATCACCTGTTAGTGGAATCTAATTAACAAAACAAACAAGCAAGCAAAATATAACCAGAGACATAGAAATAAAGAACAAACTGACAGTGACCAGAGGGGAAAGGGGAGGAAGATAACATGGAAAAGAAGGGACAGGTTCATCAAGGAACATGTATAAAGGACCCATGGACAAAACCAAAAAGGGGGAAGGATTGAGGGTGGGAGGTGAGGGTGAGTGGGGCAGGGGAGGGTGTTGGGGGCAAACTGGAGACAACTTTGCTTGAAGAACAACAAAAAAACAGTTCATCATAATAAAATATACTACAAAATCAAATACCTGAATTTTTATAATCAGTCTTTAATGCAAATTGAATGGGTCTTAAAAGCAGGTAGGCATGGGCCAAAATTCTGGTTCTGCTATTTATTTGTTATGTGACTTTGGTTAAGATGCATTTCCTGGGCTTCATGTTCTCTGAAAGTAGGCTAGATCTGTCAATCCCACTGCTGTAATGATTAAATGACAAATGGAATTTTTCAAAGGTGGGGAAAAGTTTTCAAGAAATGGTACTATGCTTCTTTGTTTCTCTTCCTACCTCATAAGAACATCTATTTCAAAGTATTCTTTTCCTTTATCTCTTTTCAGCTCTTTTCTTGCTCTTTTTATTCTAAGTTAATGTTTTTGTAAAGCTATCATGATTTTGAAAATGGTGCCTTCCAAATTATCTTTGTAACATTGAAATAACCATGTGACTTGACTTTCTAGAACAGTACTATCTTGGTAGAGCTTGGGCTGATGGCCTAATGCAGCAATTATTTGCTCAAACAAAATTTTTTATTAACAAATTCCTAGTGAATAATTAAATTGGGAATGACTAAAACAGAAGGGTTGGGTCACGAAAAGCAGAGAGTAATCATGGTTCTGAAAGCATTTCTGAAAGAATAAAGGTTTTATTTCTGTGGGCTTAGGAAAGGGTAGGGGTGATGGGTGTAATCTTCAATTGGAGATAGGAAAATTAATCACTCAATGAAAATACAATGTCTATCCAGAAGGTATCCCGCCATGTACTATGAAAAATAGAGACATTTATTGAGGAAGATACAAGATACAAGAAACATTGTACATAGGACAATGAGGCCTCAGTCCCTTTCAAAGGAGGCATCTTGGGACCTTGCCCAGTTCTCCCCATTGCCATCATATGCCTGGTGTATTTTATGGAATCTCATCAATGGTCTGAAATCTCTTCCCTTTCAAAGGTGTTTTTAGTTTGGAGAAAAGCCAGAAGTTGCAGGGCTACAAATCTAGGCTGTAGGGGGGCTGAGTCACCTGGGTGATTTGACGTTTCACCAAAAAACTCTGCACAAGACATGATGCATGAGCAGGCACACTGATGAGATGATGAAGCTGCCAATCACCAGTTGCCCATAGCTGTGGACTTCTGAATCATTGAAATAATTTCTGTAGAGGAGTGTTCAAGCTTAATGAAAAATACGGTGCAGATTTGTTGCTCTGCTTGCTCAGTTAGTTTGAATGGACAGCCACAAAGTACATATGCTCACTCAGTGGAGTCTACTACACACACTGACCAGTGCATTGAATTCATCACTGTTCACACATGCACATTCCAGTCTGCTTTCCTTGGTTTCCAGGTTACACTGATGTCACACAAACCATTCTCGTTATATTAACAATGGTTGGACTTTTCCCAGACAGACCTTGTAAATACTGTTAATGGTAGAATGTGTTGAGCAAACAGTTCATCAGAGTTACTCTAGGGTAGACTTTTTTCTTTATATTTTTACTCTTAGTTCCTAGAGCAGTGTCTGGCACTTACCAGTAGTCAATACACATTTGTTGAACTTGACTGAAATTTATTACAATTCTCTACTGTAAGTGCTTATCTATATAATTTTGTTTTTTAAGCTGAGTGCTGTTCTTTTCTAAATAATTAGAATTATCAACAGTAGAGGTTAGATATACTTTATATAATCTTTCCAAATATTACTAATCCATAGATAATCAAAACTGTGAGTTTATATCCCTGGAACAAACATACTACCCATTTCTACTTCCTTTGACTATGCATGAAATGTTTTCTCTAATTAGGCTTCAAAACACATTCCTTATTCTAAGCAATGATAAATTTGGTTCATGGGAAAAGTGGGCTTGTTAAACTGAAATTCCATGGTTTGATGAACTGATCCAAATGCCAGTGAGAAAAAAGTGTAGGGTGAAAGCTGCAGCCATGATCCAGATTTTTTGGAAACTTCTGTCGAACACCTAACAAATATAACCTCCACAATAACAACTCCTTTAAATAGCAATGTATACAAGAGTTGCAACACTTGTACACAATAAGCCATTAGGATGAATTGGCATTGTGCTAATTGTTTTGTATGTATTTTATCATTTAATCCTTTCAACAATACTTTAAGATGGATATTATAATTAGCTTTAATCAATGATGAGGAAATCTAGAAATAGCCCAAGTGTCCTTCAGTATATGAGTGGATAAAAAAGCTGTGATACACTTACACAATGGAATACTACACAGCCATATAAAAGAAGAAAATCTTGTGCTTTGCAACAGCACTGATGGACCTGGAGATTATTATTCTAAGTGAAATAAGCCAGTCAGAGAAAGACAAATACCATACAATCTCACTAATACATGGAATCTAATGAACAAAATAAACTGATGAAAAAAATAGAAAAAATAATGACAGGGAATACTGAGGCTTAGCTAACTAATATCACTAAACTAAAAAAAAAAAAAAAAAAAATCTCCACATGCACTTTATTTCCACTACCTGACAAAGTAGTAATTAATGTTGTCAATAAACTTAGGCTAATGAGCGAATGATTAAATTTACTACATTAAATGAAGTTTTAATTTAGTTAATTACAATCTATCCAATGGACAATGGTTACAATGAATGAGTTGAATGGGACTAAAGGAAGGGCACTGAGACGTCTAAAAATATTTATGAAAGCAGCCAAATTCATGAATCTAGTGTTAGTGTCTGGTGTTAAGATGGTGTTAGAAAAGACAGGATGTAGTTAGAATATTGAAAACCTCAGTGAGGAAATTTTGCAAGGACTAGCTCTCTCTTGCCATCTTTCTATGCTCATTGACTAGCTCAGTATCTAGAACTTAAGAGGAACTCAATAGATCTTCATTGCACTGAATCAAATTTTATTAATTGCTTTATTATAATCACCCAAATGCATATAGATTAATTACAGATTTTTCAGCCATATACTCATTTGTGAAAATGGAGTTTATTTCATTTTCTATAATATTCTAATTTCTAGAGACTCAATTCTGCCTAATAGCAAAATGTTTAATGTAGTTACTTTTAAGAAATTTTAGTTAAATTAATTGATTTCTTCTCAGTTATTTCATACTTAAATATTACTCAAACATATTAATTTCTCTTTTTTGTTTACTTGGGTTTATATTTTTCACATGGCTGAAGGGGAGAAAGAATCACTTACATGTGTCCAAACACAAGGATAATTAATAATTTTAGATGCTTATGAAGGTCATCTGGCAGAGTTGTTTTAAAAAATAAGCAAATAAATTTAATACAGGTTTATTTTACTTTACTGGGGACATTAGCTCATAATTAGAAGTTAGTGGTTATAATAAGTATGCTTTTAATACATATCTTTGAAAAGCAAAGGCATAAATGATTATGTTGAAGAGATCAAAATTTTATACCAATTACAAAGTAGAAAAAAAGCAGCTGTTCTAAAGTTTTCCAGAAGAATGGTTGGGACCTGGGATAGAATTTTATCTTTGGTAACACGATGTTGCACAAGATTAAAAACATACTCTATTTCTTTCCTTTTTATCCCCACTCAAGGGCATTTTTTCATTGCTTTTATTTTTTCAAAGATTTTATTTATTTTTATTTTTACAGCGAGGGAAAAGGAGAAATAAAGATAGGGAGAGAAACATCAATGCAACAATAATTAATTGGTTGCCTCTTGTATGCACCCTATTGGAGATGGAACCTGCAACCCAGGTCTGTGCCCTGACTGGGAATGAAATCTGTGAGCCTAACCAACTAAGCCACAGTGGTCAGGGCCATTTTCTTCATTGCTTTTAGTGAGAGAGAGGAAGGGAGAGAGAGAGAAATGTCCTTTGGTTGCCTTCACGTATGTGCCTCAGACAGGGATCAAGCCTGCAACCTGCACATGTGCCCTGACCAGGAATCGAAACTTGCAACCCTTGGGTCTATGAGAGAATTCTTCAACCCACTGAGCCACACAGTCCAGGGCAAAACATACTGTAATTCAAATAACTTAAATGGAAGTGAGAGTGATGTGCCACCAGGGGTTATTACCTGTGTAAAGTATACATATCAAGAATGTGAAAAAATATGGAAACAAAGTTTCTATATGTGATTTCAAATGTGCATGTATATATAATGAATTAAATATTTTCATAAATGGATATTTGGTGATTTCTTCTAGATACAGAAAAATTATGTCTATATGTCAAATTGACCAAAATGCTTTTAACAATCTGATCTCATTGTGGAAAATAGGAAAATGGTTTCTTTATTGGGATCACCTTAATGTATGGTCATGTTAAGTGCTGGGAAGACCACCTGCTGAGAAGTAAGCGTGGAGAGTAATGTTTCTTTGCTGTTATCACTCTTCATGTGAACATTTGCTGAGGCTTCTGTCCATCTGTATTCTGAGCATTTGGTCCAGACTGACATCTTAAGCAGACCTCCCTAAATACACTTTTCCATTTTTGATCCTCTTTTGTACCTCAACTGGGTAAACTTTGGACTAGTTTCTGAAGTTGTTGCTGCGTCATGGAGGGCTACTGGTCTTGTGATGGAAGTTGTTTCTGAGATGATGTGACTTCTCACAACTCAATGTGGAGAGCAGAGTGTAAACCTCCTTTACCATCAGAGTCTCACACCGACAGAGCTTTCATGCTGCTCCCGTCATAACTGCAGTCTGAGGGGTGGGCAAGGTCCAACCAGCGGCCCCAGGTCATCAGCCTCTAGCCTCCTGGTAACTCCCCTTCTTTCTTCCCAGCTCAAAACAACAAACACTTATTATCCTTTTGATACATGTTCTTCTCAGTCACTCTTGCCCTATTACTTTCTGATACCTAAGATTTAATCTTAGTGTGCTAGAAAAGGATTCACTACATATACACGATTCTTGGTGAGATGTAAATAGAAGTGCACCTGTGCTTGCAAAACCAAACAAAGTAAAATAAAAACCTCAATGTTCAAGTTTCTAAATCGAGCTAACTACCAGTTTATAAGTTACTAGAAGAAGAGTTGGGACATGTTAGAGATACCACAAGGTAGCAATCAGTCAAATCCAAAATAAGCCAGTTTTTTTTTCCCAACAAGTGCATGACTTAAAAGAGGAAGGAAGATTGTTAGAGATTAGATGAGATTTAAGAGGAAAGTAAATGCAATATGTAGGCCTTGTTTGACCCTGATTTAAACAAACTGACTTAAAAACATTTTTGAGATAAGTAGGCAAATTTGGATATAGATAGGGTATTAGGAAATAGAAAAAAATTGTTACTTTGATTAGATATGACAATGATAGGCAAAACAACAGCAACAATAAAAACACTATGTGAAAATATTTCCAGGAAAAATACATATCTGGGATTTTCTTTAAAATAGAGTCAACAAGTGTTATAAAATATGATATGAGGTTGTGTTGGAGGAGGTCTTGGAGAGGACATGAGTGCTGGTGAGCCGTGGCAACTGGGAGCTTCTTTCCCGGCTTCTGTGCTTGGAATGCATACTCTGCCCATCGCTCGCACAGGGGCAGCTGTTTCAAGGACGCAGCCTTGAGAGTGTAATGTATTGTTGAGACCATCTGGATGATGTATGTGACTGTCTCTTCCTCAGGCTTCTGTATTAATTTTTAAGATTCTGACAGATGGGTGCAGAGATCCACTTTTCCTTTGATCACTATTTGCCCTACATGTACAATCAAACCTAGAATTCAAGAATTTGACACATGTCTCAATTCTAGATTTACTCCTGCCAACACCATCCCACAACATAATGACCAGCACTCTCTGGAAGCATGGACTAGGGGTTTAAGGATGCAGGACAACAAAGACAATGATGAAAAGTTCAAAAATTTATCCTACCACGTGTCTTTTTTTCAGTCTTTTCAATTGAAAATAAAACATGAATTTTTTTAGTATGAAATACACTATCTCACATCAACATTATACAGTATATCAACTGTATGAGTGCATAGACTTTCTGTAATTAATTTTATAAACATTTATTTAAAAGTTTTATTGGATTTATACACTTATTTGATCACAAGGTACTCTTTCAATTAATACATAGTTGAAAATAACTGGTATCATAGGGTGCTTCACAACTCTCTTATAATACAAAAGAACTCTCATACTTGAAAAGGCTAGGTTCCCTATGTAGGCAAAGGCAACTTTTTCACATAAGGTTTTTTTTTCTCGCTTTTCCACCCTAGGAGTTTTGACCCTGAGATAAAGATAACTTTAGAAACAAACGTTAGCTTTCTGGCTGATGTCTGCAAGGATTCCTGTGCTCTGTCCCCGTGTCTGTCAGCCTGTTTTGCATCTCTGCACTGAGCAGTCCTGTCAGTGCTCTCAGACTCGCCCAAGGTCAGACCTGAACGCTGAGGATGCAGAGCCTGTTCTTTGAACTTCCGGGTAATTGTGCTGCCCATGTTGCAGCATAAGCAGAGGGGGCCGATAAGGCATTTTGTGTTACTTGCTATCCTGGGAACACTTTGAAACTCTGGTTTTGCTCCTTTGGACATTCTTAGAAGCAGCTTCTTCCCTGTTCTTTCTGCTGGCTGCAAGATGAATATGTTTGAGAGAAAATCTGTTCTCAGATGGTTTCCTTCCATGACTCAAACTCCAGTTCACTGGTGGCCTTCTTTGCTGTATGTGCACATGTGCCCTGTGGCTTCTTTGCCACTTGGTGCCTGTTTAAACTTTACCACCACAAATATGGCCACTCCAGGAAGTATCAGTTAGCAGAACCAGGTGGAGTGAGGGAGAGACTCAGAATTCAGTATGAACTGGTTAGAAAAACAGCAAATGAAGACTTGAGAAATCCTGCTTCTATTTTCATTTTTCACTTTTCTTTTGTGTGATTTAGGATAAATCTATGTTCTCACAAATATAATAAAATAAAATAAATCATATATACTGATTAGCCTCTCAGTCAGAAATGTTAGATAAGAACATAAAATAAAATCAAAACAAACCAAAACATCAAATGAGAGATGTAAATGTGATATAATTTTAAGGACAAGAGTTATTTGACTGAAGAAAAGGTTCTTTATGAAAATTATCTTTAATTACATGGGGCTATGGAAAGAGATGATAATTAATATTGGCTGAAAAGTTGCCTAATTATTCAGTCTCTGAATATAACACTTGTTTGTTGACATTGGAGTTCTTCCTAAAAACAAGAGCAAAGACATTATTCAAATTACAATTAAGGGTGCCAGATATTTAGCTGGGTTTAATATAATTGATGCATATTTCTCTATGCTTTCTAAAGTCTGCAAAGATTTATTTCCCGAGTAACAACAGCAGCCATTTTGGGATTATATTTGGAAAAAGCAAACTGCAAAAGCTTGTTTTTACACAATAGGGTTTGGCTTCTTTTCGTGAGCCTCTTCGGAGTCCATAACTACATGAATTAGAAATGATAATCCAAGGGGAAGTGAGATGGCTTGACTAGCAGAAGACAGAACGTGAAATGTTACCCCTTCCTATTTCAGATTTGGGCTGGAGGGCTTTTGGCCTTGGTGGCTTCATTTTGCTTCACTTTCTTACTCTGAATGCACAGGACAGCAGTTTCCACAATGGATTGCATGGCCTCTCTGCATTTCTTGACTCTGGCTCTGTGAACACTTTGTTAAAGATGCCTACTGCCCTTGATTTAGTGCTCCGATATCTTCTTCATGTCTCTCCACCCCATGCCCTCTCTCAGCTGCCCAAATCAATGTAAGAGTAATTTAGGACATGACTTTCACACCCAGGGGATGCCTCAGTCACCTTTCACCCAAAGAGCCTTCCAAGCTCTATGGGCATTGAGCTCAGCAAGCCCTGTTCCCGTAGGTCAATCCTGTGATGCAGAAAGCTTCTGCCTCCAGGGTTAGTGGTAATAAAGTCGGAAGCACCAGACGCCTGCTCTATGCAATGGAATTAATTCACATTGCATAGTAATGCTCATAAGATGAGGGCCCTGGAGAAATGTTACTTTGCACAGAGGTTTATTGCTTTTCTCATCAGTTTCTAAGGCTGCTTATGAAGCATGGGCTTCTCTTTTCCCACAGGACAGCATTTGCATAAAAAGCAAACTACTGGATAAGTATACTTCACCAGTTATCAGCCCCTTTAACCCCTGCACAAGGAAGGTTTGACAGGTGTGTGGTCAGATGCTATTCACATGTTGCGGGTACCTGAACTCATGGCTCAATGTGCTGAGCTGCCTCACAAACTCTAGTTTTTTTTGTGTGTGTGTTTGTTTCTTTTTCTGTCTTGCCCAAAAGGAAGCCCTGGCCCTGAAAAATGAATTAAAGTGACGGTGAGCAGTGTCTCTTCCTCTTATCTCCTCAGTGCTGGGCAGTGATTTTCTATACCTGCTCCAAATGGTGCTGTTGCATTATTTCAGTATTCTCAGACACTGCTGGGCATGGCTAATTGTGGTTAAATGTTACAGGAAAGACCATCATCGGACTGAGTGTGTTCTGCCTACTTTCTCACCAATGGGCAAGGTGAATCCCACATGAAACAAAAGGTTTCCCTTGAATGTGGTTTCTAAAAGAGCTGGAATGCTATTTCCAGCCAAAGACTACTGACTCTACCTATTCCCTTGAAGTGTGTATTTCACAAGGCAGAAGGAAGTGTTGGTAGAACAACTGAGATGGCTTCGGAATCACACAGCTTTGGATTCAAGTGTCATATTAATTATCTCCTGATTAGATGTGGAAGTTTAGGAAGTCCTTAGATTTTGTTCTTTTAACTGTTATAATAAATTATTAACTTTTATTTATTGTACTTGATTTAAAACTTACAGATGAAAATCATGGCTGTTGTGACAAATCTTAACACTACAAATATTCAGAGAAAATAAATAACAGTCACTCTGACAACCCTTCCACCTGGGTCCCCACCTTAAACGCATGGATATGGTCAATATTATCTGTGTGGTGTCTCCCATCCTTTGTACTTTTAAACTTTGGTATACACAGGAAAAAAGCATACATAGGTATTTTCTTTTTTTCTAACAAAACTGTATTATGTATTATGATATCAAGAGGTGCTATGCACACTTTCATATCTCTCCCAGGAACCCTCTGTTTTAACAGATTTAAACATAGCGATAGCAACATCTAGATGTCCCATAGTTTATTTAACTGGTATTTATTTATGGGAAATTTAGCACTTTAAAATGTGCTAAAACAATGTTCTTGTAGTTAAATTTTTCAGTACAGGTGATTTTTTCCAGTATGGTAAAATTTTAAAAGTGCAAATGATGACTTCAAAGATTAGGAACATTTTAATATTTTTTGTTGCCAGATAACCTTCTAAAAATTGGTAGTGGTCTACATACTCATCAGCAGAGAATGAGAGAATCTAGTCTTCCACAGGCTTGTCAGCTACTGCTATTTCAATCTTTCTAATTTTTGTCAGTTTGATGATTAAAAACGGTATCCTGTTTGTATTTGAATTTGTATTTCTAAGAATCTAAAATGTTCAGTGAGATCCTTCACAGTGAGGCCACATGGAGTTTCCCTATAACTCAGAGCTATTAGGAGGAAATCACATTTAACATATTGATGCAGACCCTGGCCTGTGGGGTCTGTGTGTTGTGGATGCAACAAACACATTCACACGGACTTTGGAAGTCCTGTGGAGAAAAAAGGACAGCATGGTCACTCTCTCAGTGGGAGAGAGGGCCTCGATCTTTACCTAGACAGGCTTTTATTGCTTTTCTGGGTACATTACATCAGGATGGTCCTCATTTACTATGTACAGGTTTGCTTGAGGTGATTACCTTTTATAGAAAACAAAGGAGATATTGCTAATTACATTAAAGAAGAAGGATATTTGCAAATGCAAAGGGAAAAGTGATTGGACTGGTTACACTCATCCTTGGGAGGTTTAACACAGGTTTTAGGAAGTTACTTTAAAGATATGCAGTAAATGTTTGCTGCCTCAGTTCAGGGTGAGGGAGTTTTAGCAAAAGTAAGCCTCAAAGCAGCCTAGGTACAATGCAGGCCTGATTCCCCACAGGAAAACCTATCCATGGGCTTGCATCCTGTGTGCCAGACTTCGCTTCCTACTGGCTTTTCTGGGTGAGTGCTGGGCTACACTGCCCACGTCATGCAGAACAGCCCCCTGTAGCATATAATTTTTTTTTTTCTTGAGAGAAAGGGAATATGGCAGAGGACTAGCCTGACTGGCAATGTTAGACAGATTGACACCTGGGACCATGCTTTTGGCCTCGTATTCTGATGGCAGTTTGGTCGGCTCATTCAAACTTAGTTTTCCACAAGTAATTTGACAGTAATGACCAGGGTTGTTCTGTAAGCTTTGTGTCACAAATCCAGATGTGAAAATTAAGGAAATAAAATTACTTCATATCTTTCATATAGTTTTCCTGCTGATTTGCTAATGCTGCCTATGTGAGGGAAATAAAAACAGTGGGATTATCTCCCCAGAATAAAAGCGCTGCCTCTCTCTCAGACCACAGATGAACTGCTGGCACTCATTAAGCTCACACATCTTATCCTAAGCACATGGGGATTTGGTTCAATGAGAAAAGGTGATTTGTCAGATTGCAGCTAAGATCTTAGATGAAGTTCTTCAAACTGTAACAAGAAATACACCCACCTTCACTTGATATGCATTAGCAATAAAATATTGTGAATGACATGGCAAATGACAGTAAGAACAGAAAATGTACTAAACATTTATTTGTGATGAGTAAATTTATATTTTTTAAAGATAAGCTATGACATCTGATCCTCAGTGCAATATTATGAATCATTTATTGCCTCCCTTTTACAGATAAGGTAAAGAGAGGTTGAGTCACTTACCCAACATTAACAGAGTAGGTAAGTAGAGAAGGTTTGAACCCAGGTAGTCAATATTTGAGACCAAGTGCTTCTTTGACAGTTAAGTGGTCCAAGTTCACCAATAGTAAACAGTACAGATCTGATCACTTCCCTTTCCTCTACCTAACACACACACACACGCAAAGTTAGCTGAGTTGCATAATAACCAAGAGCAGTAAAGCTGCTTAAAATTGCAATGTGGGTCCATTAGTCAGTCTCACTGACAAAATCTGTACATGGATTCTGTTACCCAGTACCAATAAACAAAATAAAAATTTAAAGTCACTTCTTGTCATAAAACTTCCCTACTTATCCACTCAGTGTCCAGTTAGGGAAGAAACTGCACCAGTTATTTTAATAAAGGTAATTTAGCACCAGACTTTGTTAACCAATTACTAGGCAATTGAAAATGCTCAAAGGGGACATAGAAAATGGAGCTGCAAGAAGAAACCATGAATGTTAGGGTCTTGGGGGAGGGGCCCACAGTACTGGGGTCTAGACCCTGAGGCAGGGGTGCCAGCTGACAAGTGCTGGTATCTCTCAGGCACTATCAGGGAGTTTTAGGGTATGGAAAACCTGCAAAGAGGACCCAATTCAAGGGTGAAGAATAATTGGTGTAGTGAGATTAATAGGAATAGGGAAGAATAAGAAAGGCACAACTGTTTTCTTCCTTCTCTAGCCTTTCTGTCACCCTCAAGCACCCCTACTCACAGAGATTAACAGGGACCCAGGTGACAAAGCAGAAATGAGGTGTGCAGTTTCAGCTCCAGCCCTGCAAAGTTGAGTTTGAAACTGAGAAACAAATACTTTATCTCCAGCATGTTGCACCCTTTCAACTACTTGATATCTTTTCAGATCCTTCTACATATATTTAAATTTTCCTACAGTATTAAGCATAACTTTGCTTCTACCTAGCAAGATGGAACTTCTTTCTTACAAAGATTCTCTAAGCCTTTCCTTGAAACAATGTAAAAAAAAGAGGAAATTTATTAGTAGAAAAGTATTTTAAAAGTTATTATACACCCACACAAATATACACACACCCACACACATACATACACTTGTTTTAGTTGGTTTGGGTTGTTATAACAAAATAGCATAGACTAAAGGGCTTATAAACAGCAGAAATCTATATCTCACATTTCTAAGATCAAGGTGCCAGCATATCCAGTGTCTTGCCAGGGCTCACATCCTGGGCTGTAGATGGCTGGCTGCTTGTTGTATCCTGACATGGTGAAAAACAGAGAGAGGTAGCAACTCTCAGCTCTCTTCAAAGAACACTAATTCCAACCTTACAACTTATTTGCTTTCCAAGTTCCCATTTCCTAATAACATTACATTAGATGTTAGGATTTTAACCTTTGAATTTGTGGGGTGGGGGGAGGACACATTCCATCCATAACACTGAAAAAGAAATATGTGTGAATGAGTATACTATTCTTGTTGCTCTAGAAAGTTTGTAAAAAATTAATAATGATAAGATAGGTTTGCTCTCTTGAAGAGGATCCTTAAGGACTTTGAGTTTGACTTCATAGATAATAGTTAAGCTTTTGGGGTCAAGAATAGTGATATAAAATTAAACTTTTACACAATGATTATTTCAGGAACAGCGTGCAAGATTTCATCAAGACCCGCACCATAATACAGGTATGACATGATGTGGGACTGAACTTTAGAGATGGCAGTAGAAACCAAACCCAGTATGATTATAAGACTCATTGCAACCTCTGCAATTGATTGATTGTAGAAAGAAAGAAGCTGAGTTTGGGTTACCTCACTTTAAGAGTAAGTTACTCAGAGAAAGACAAATACTGTATGATTTCATTCATATATGGAATCTAATGAAAAAAAGGAACTAATAAGCAACATAGGGCCGACCTATAGATAGAGAGCAGGCTGGTAGTTCTGAGCAGGGGTGGGTTTGGGGGTGGAGGGTTAGAGCAAAAAAGAAAAAGAACTCATGGATATGGACAACAGTTTGGAGATTGGGGAGGGTAGGAGGAGGGTGACTATGAGGAGACTAAATGGTAATGGAAAAAATACAATAAAAGATGAACTATTAAAAAGAATTGGCCCCTAGGTTTACTGGGTCTTCAAGGTTATTTATTGCCAGCATCCTAAATTCTCTGCTTCAAAGAGGTGTGGAAATACTAGCGAAATAGCAATCAGAATAAAACTGTAAGGCATCTGATCAATTCATAGATAGCAGCAAAGCCAAGCTTTCATGTGTTTCAAATCTAGATTACTACAATAGCTTCATCACCAGTCCCCTTCCTTTGCCTATGCACCTCTTGCAGATCTGATTAGTTTTCTACGTGGCAGCTAAAGTCATCTTTCCAAACATCAGTTGGACAACAATACTCAGCCCTGTTTAGTATCTTCTCATTGCACTCAAAATAAAAAAGTAAAACATATTATCATACCCTGCATGATCTTGCATGATCTGACCCTTTCTGACATACATATGTTTTCTTCTTCATACACACTTCCGCTACACTGGCTTTTAAATTTTCTTGACTATTTATTTCACACTCTTCTCTTCTCTAGGAATTTGACCTTGCTGTTTCTGTTGTTAGGAAGCTTTTCCAAAAACCTTCAAATGCCCAACCCTAAGAAGATTTTCCTAACTTTTACTAAACTCTGCTAATTCCTTTTAAAACCCCAATTTTTTACAGGTTTTTTTTTTTTTTTTTTTTTTTTTTTTTTTTTTTTTTTTTTTTTTTTTTTTTTTTTTTTTTTTTTTTTTTTTTTTTTTTTTTTTTTTTTTTTTTTTTTTTTTTTTTTTTTTTTTTTTTTTTTTTTTTTTTTTTTTTTTTTTTTTTTTTTTTTTTTTTTTTTTTTTTTT